>APFE031354379.1:15568-41396 GCA_000404065.3 Pinus taeda | reverse complement strand
CAACCCGACTACCCTATCATACGGGCGAGTAATCTCTCCAAGTGTTGTTCTTGGTGTATTGTAGCAGCAAGACGGCTGACGGTTTATCTATGGCGAGGTTTTAAAGGAGCTAGGGGGCTTCCGATATACCCAGAGGGTACTTGGAAGACAGTCCGTACGCGGTTCTGTCTAATGCGCTACTACTCGAAGGGTTACCCACAGGGGTTACAAGGGAGTCCAACAAGCGTGACCACCTCTTGTATTTCTTGCGTGCATGCCTCCCCAAATCCGTAGGTTTATGCGCTCAACAACAGATCCCGTGGTTTAAAGACGCTGGAACACGTCTCTAGTCAAAATTTTTTTTTTGCTAAGAAATGGAGATCCCACCTGCCCTGGAAAGTGCTCTGATACCACTTGTTATGCTCTTGACTTGCAAGATGATACCAGAATACCAAATATGCGAAGCAATATACCCAGAACATAGAATAGCGAGTAAAAACAACAAGTATTTTATTATTCAGAAAGCAATGTTCACTTGCCTCTTCGAGGGGGCAACCTCTAATAGAGCAGAGCTCAATGACAAAATAAGACACGATGCTCCTCGCAGGGAGTCTCTAACCTTTATATATGACTCATACATGCAATACCATGGATCAATACCATGGGTTTTATTAATACCATCTATCTAATACCATGGCCCATTTGCAACTAACTATGGTCCTGTCATTAATTGCGGGTTAAGCACTTACAATTATTAATATGGGCTTTATTGAATCTTTACGGTGACTTGATCCCACTACATAAATAAGGGGGTTAGGGTGGGACCCTAACATTGAGACATATGCCTCTAACTATGCTATTGGGGTAGTTCTTACTCATCAAGGGAATCCAGTGGCATATCACAGTGAGACACTCTCAGACACAGTATGAAAGTATCCCATTTATGATAAAGAGATGTATTCCATTGTGTAGGCCTGCCGAAAATAGAAGCATTACATTTTGGAGAAGGAAACAATCATCCACACATACCACTGATCCCTACAATTCATACAGACGCAAGGGAAGTTGCATAATGATCGCCATCAGAAGTGGTCCACATACCTGCAACAGTTCCGTTTGAATATCAAGTACAAGAAGGGCATCACAAATAATGTTGTAGACTACCTCAGCTGACCACTGATCATGGCATTAACTACTGTGCTCAACTCTTGTGGATACAAGAATTCTGATTAGCCACTTCTCTACAAAAGCAACCCAGAATTCGGCCACACATACCATATGCTCTTGGAGGGTCAGCAAGTTCCAGATTTTCACCTGAAGGATGCCATGCCAAATGGGACACCTTTGTGTTCTTTCAAGCGAGCATGCGAAGATGATTTGGGAAGAACACTACAGTTGGCCCACTGGGCATTTCGGGGTTGAGAAAATAGTGACAGTGCTACTAAAGTATTTCTATTGGCCAAATATTCGACATAGTGTCGGGAAGTACATTAGATCCTGCGCCATTGCCAAAATGACCATCAAGAAGCAAGGTCTCTATGCTCCGATGCCTACCCCTAGTCGACCTTGGGAACCCATCTCCATGGATTACATGTCAGGCCTTCCTTCTACTAAGCATGGAAATGACTTTGTTTTTGTGGTCGTCGACCGATTTTTGAATATGGCCATTATGGTGGCCTGCAAGAAGAGTATCACAACAAAATCCACTGCTAAAGTCTTCTTTGAATGAGTGTGGGTACAATTTGGGATCCCATAGTCTATCATCTCAGATCGGGACAGCAAGTTCCACAATACATTTTGGTCCAGTCTCTGGTTGATGCTAGACACCAAGCTCACTAAGTCCACAACTTTCCATCCCCAAACTGATGGCCAGACAAAGGTTGTCAACAGAATGATCGTACACATTCTGCGCATGTACAACATGAGAGCCTCCCCTATGTCCAACATAGCCACAACCAAGCTCTCCACAACTTGATTGGTCATAGCTCTTTTCAGGTGGGCTTGGGATTCCAACCACTATGTCCCATTAATGTGGCCATACTAGTTGCAGTGACTCAAGGATATTCGGCTCATGTCCAGTCCGAATTCGACAAGGTAAATAGCTTCATTGAGCATACACATCCGCCAACAGGTCCATGACATATTAGACAAAACCAACGATAATTAGAAGCAGCGACATGATCAACATCGGGTGCCACACAAGTTCCAGGTGGACGACAAAGTTTGGCTACATTTGCAGAAGGAACGCCTCGCTAGGTCCCACCGCAAGATTCGCTCACTTTGATATGGGCATACACCATCACCGAAGGTGTGGGAGATAATTCTTTTGAGTTTAGCATTCCCCCATTCCTTGGCTTGCTCCCAGTGTTTAATGTGGATCACCTTCGGCCATACTTTCCACCATTACTAGACACATCCGACATTGCAGAATAATTCACACCAACAGAGTTAAATCCAGATTGCATGGAACAAGCTGCAATTGATCGGATCATGGACATGCAGATCAAGAACACTTGCCAGCAGAAGATCTAACTGTATTGAGTTGTTAAAGCAAGCCAACTCCTTCACTAGGGCAAGTGGTTCACGAGGGACCAAGTTCAGCAGAAGTTTCCCCATCTCATGGAGGCACTCAATGCAATGGGGACCATTGCTTCCTAAGGGGAGAGGAATGATCCAGGTGGATATTGGTGGCCACCCGCCAATTCCACTTGTCTCGCCACCATTGTTTCTTTCACTTTTTTAGTTTCCTTAATTGTAGCACAGTTTACTATTTTTAGCAGTTTTACGGGTCCTAAATTTCTGGAGCCGTTTTGAGTGAAGCCATGTTTGTTCCCTCTATTTTATGATTGGTTAGGTAATTTTTGTCCACTAAGGAACATTGACTTTTGTGGTTCTATTGTCTCACCTTTAGCTCATGGTTTGGCCTCATAACATCACGTGACCTCACAAATGAGGATATGTTTTCTCCTCCCTTTCTGCACATAGAGGTATTTTCTAATAGGGACTTCTGATAAGTCATTTTTTTCATCGTAATCCTTGGAGATATCTTTCCAACAGGGTATCATGTGCGTCAAACAGAGGTAATATGACCAAGTCACGACCCCGGGAAGTTGGCTGCCCAACTAACCCCAACGGGGCCCATAAACTCTTGGTGTTACATTTCCCCGGGTTAGGGTTTTGGTTGTTTAGGGTTTGATCTTATTGTTCAATAATAAAAAGGCCCTTGAACCTCATTGTAATGCAGTTCAGAGTCATGTAGCCACCACATCTCTTCTTAGAGATAATCTACCGTCGTCGAGCTAGTCTCATTTCCATACTATTTGTAAGCATATTTCATTATTTGATATTAATCAAAGGAAGTGGTATTTTTGCTGCATCTCTGTATTCATGGTTATATTCATGATTATATCTATAATTTGTTATGTTCCTGTTTAAATTCAGATCAATAATAAACTATGAAAGATACATTATTAATGAATCTTGTTTGAGTTTATAAAACAAATATATATACATATTTTGTTTATATAAAATAGTAAGCATAAATAAAAATGATGGAAAAAAAAATGAAACAAATGAAAAAAAACCTTCACTTTAGTAACATACAATTTGAGTGAGCCTCATCTTTTTTTTTTCTCAATAAATCTAGCTACTATATTATATACAGTGAAAATTTTACATTCAGGATGACATTGTGCCCAAGGCCAGCAGTGGCGCTGTGGGCTTGGCTATCACATAACAGAACATGCCCGCGTAGGGGCTTTACTACTATACTGAGACATCCAAAATGAGCCATTGAAACACGAACAAGACCTCGACCAGACTAAAACCGCCCACGCAGGGGCACGATAGCTGCCTAGAACTGCCCACACAGGGGCACGATATCTCACTGAAACTGCCCACACAGGGGCACGATAGCTGACTAGAGCTGCCCACGCAGAGGCATAGGAGCAAAACATGAACATCCCACGCTGGGGCCTCAAACGAATTGGACCTGAGCCAGAGAAGACAAAAAACATAGCCATAGACATAATCAGAACTAGAGAGAACCAGAACAAAACCTGAACAGTGCTGGGTGAGGAAGAGGTGGTCCAGCTGAGGGCTATTCGGGAGGCTTTTCCTCAACCACTTCGCACCAGCCATATTTCTCCCGCAGAGCGTCCCATTCCTCCTCAGCTGCTTCCTTGGAGTTCGTAGCTTCCTGAGCCTGAGCGCTTTTAGGAGCTTGCCCAGGTGCCTCCGCAGGTGTCTATTCTTCCGCTCCCAAGCTTCCCACTGAGGTTCTCTCCATGCTACTCGCACCTCCATCTTCGTCCTGAGATTCTTCGAGAAATAGGACTGATACATGGGCATTGATGCGGGGTCTGTCCCGCGTGCTGCCAAAAGAGAAGATGGCAGACCCGAATGCGGGTGCAGGGGCTGGTTCAGCCTCAGGATCGCTCGAGTCCATGAACTGGATAGCTTGAATGGGGGTGGACTGAATTCCTTTATGGCAATGACAGCGGCAGCACTGAACGTGTGGTCGTGAAGCTGGAGGGCGAGCCGGCTTTCCGCGAGCTAGACCCCTTCGACGAAACATTTTTTCAGGGGTTGCAGGGGCGGATATGGATGCAGGTGCAGAAATGGCGCTGCGCCCCACTGACCAGAGCCTCCACCGAATTGTGCCCAAACAACAACCAGAATTAAACATGCCAATGTTACCCACAGAATTAGAAACCTGGACGAGGATGCTGCAAACAAAAGACTGAGCTCCATGTCTCGGCCTACCTCCCTTAATATCAACCTAGTTCTTTCCTCGGAGCCTGTATGCCTCAGCTGCAAGTTGCAGTCGCCCCATTGTGACATAACCCGCATTGAATGCCTGTCGCCTTCCCTGTAATGAAATTCCATGGCGGCGAAGGATAAATTCAATGCTCAGCTTGGACACGAGGTAGCACATGGCTTCCATGTGGCTCCTCGCTTACACCTGTCCCGTCACCCGCATCCGGAGCTGCTGCATCATTCCGGATCAGGCTGGCACACTCTTGAGCCTGAGCAGAATTAGGAATTGTGCTGATGCTGCCAGTGATGAGGGTGCTGGCATTATCTACTCCTATGTTGGCCAGAAGGTCAGCAACCTTATTGCCTTCCCTTTTAGTGTGCATGAACGAGATGACTCTGTTACTGCGGAGCAAGTGTTCAATATCCTTCAGCCTAGCTTCGAGTCGCCAACTAGTGGCGATTTTACTTGCTTGAGATCCATTTTGGAGGCGCTTTGCCATGTTAATGAGGATCTGGGAGTCTCCTTCCACGACTAGGGGTTGAAGGTTTAGATTCCATGCTAGAGTGAGTCCTTGCCAGAGACCTTCCAACTCAGCTGAGTTGTTAGTGTCCCAACCTATGTTTCCAAAATAAATCTGCATGAGAGAGCCTTCATGATTTCTTATGATTCCTCCAAAGCCCGCTGTTCCCGGATTGCCCTTAGAGGCACCATCGAAGTTGAGCTTATAGGAATGCTTTGGGGGAGCCTTCCACTTGCAATTGTTGATGCTGCTGCTTTTGGCCCAGTCATTCTTCTGATGAGCCTGCGGTAGAACCAATTGCCAGTTGTTTAGGATGTTTTCCTCATTTGTTTGTGATGGAAGATCCTCCTGTGACCATGAACGGAGCATCAATGTTTCTTGAAGATTCGCACACAGCCTTTTCCATATGTCCTCTATTTGGGAGCATTGATTTTTGAATATTCGTTTGTTTCTTTCCTTCCAAATGCTCCAAAGGATTAGTCCCGGGAGGATGTTCCATAAACGATTAAGGAGCTCGCTTTTGTAAGGTCTTTGGGGCCATAGTCTTAAAGAGTTGATTATGTCGTTCTCCTTCCTACATCGTCTTTGACATCTGAAGCTCGCTTTTTCCCATAACTGATTGGCGAGGGGACAGGCATCTAAGAGGTGTTGGAGGGTTTCCTCATTGTGCTTGCAGTTATGGCAGTAGGATGGGCCCTGGAAATTTCTTCTTCTTAGTTTATCCCATGTGAGGATCCTTTTGTGTCCAACTAGCCATAAGAAGTGTGAGACTTTGGGCCAGTAGTCGAGCTCCCATATTTTGCTCCAGATCGTGTCAGAAGGAGCGGTGCTGTTGTGTAATATTTTATACGCTTCTGAAGGAGAGTAGGTGCCTTTTGGTTGGTATCCCCATCGAAGGATGTCATTGCCTTCATTGTATCTGATGTTTCTTTTCCTCAGCTCCATCTCCAGCTGCTCAGCATCTTGAAGGTCAGTGTTGTGGATTAACGGATTACCCTGTTTCCATTGCCTGAAGCCGTGCTCCTCCTCCTGTAGCCAATACTGTTGGACCTTTTCCTGCTGCTGCTCCTGCCTGATGGGAGCTGGATCTGGGAACAATATATTGTTGAGTTTTGGCATTTGATTCCAAGCATCTGTCCAGAAACGAGTTGTTCTGCCATTCCTCACTTCCCAAAAACTGTGCCATTGTATTAGTTGATAGTGTTGTTTGGTAGCATTCCACATTAACGAACCCTTGTCGGTGGGAGTGAACCTAATGAGGTCCTCTTGAGGTCTATTGTTAGCATATTTGGCTGTCCAAAGTTTGGCCCAGGGCTTATCTGGATTAGTAGCCCATTGCCACTAGATTTTAGCCCCCATGATGGTATTGCTGTGCTCAGGGTCTCTTAGACTGATTCCCCCTTTGTCTTTGGGTGTACAAACAGTGGCCCACTTTACCAGGGCCCATTTACGATTGGTTGTCGTGCTGCCCCACAGGAAGCTACGCTGAAGGTTTCTTATTTTTTTAAGAACCCATTTCGGCGCTGCTAGGATTGAGAACATATAGAGCGGCATAGCCTGAAGAACTGATTTGATGAGCACAACTCGACTGACAAGATTTAAGGTTCTATGAGTCCAGAGGTTAAGGCGAGTTTCGAGCTTTTCAAGAAGAGATTGCTAGGTAGAGTGCTTTATGATTGAGGTTGTGAGCGGTGCTCCCAGATATTTGGAAGGGAGGGAAGCGAAGGGGAATCCTAAAATGCGGGCAACCGCTGTCTTAACCGAGGGGGGAGTGTGAAAGAAGAAAATCTGAGACTTAGAGTAGTTAACATTGGTGCCAGAGGCTTCTGAAAAATCATTGAGCAGCGCTTTGAAGCGAGAGGCTTCCTGGACTGAGGGGTATCCGAAGAGCATAGTGTCGTTGACAAATTGCTGGTGGGAGTTGGCAGGGGTGTTATGAACCGAAAGACCTTTAAGCTGATGAGAGAGGAGCGCATTTTTAATGTGACGCCCTAGACCCTCAGCCATTAGGACAAAGAGGAAGGGGGAAAGAGGGTCACCTTGCCGGATCCCTCTAGTCGGCTTAAAGGGCCGAGAGGGGATACGATTGATAAGTATGGAGAATTGAGTTGAGGTGATTAGACTCATAATCCATCGTACCCACATTGAGCAAAAGCCAAAGGCTGTGAGCATGTGCTGAATGTAAGTCCAGCTTAGTTTATCAAAAGCCTTAGAGAGGTCCAGTTTAAGGAGCATACATGCCTGCTTTGTGGTTTTGAGGGAGTGAATTATCTCATGCGTGAGAAGGATTCCATCCATGATCTGCCGCCCTTCCACGTAGCCTGACTGTTCCGGTGATATGAGCATGGGCAAGAGGGGCTTGAGCCGGTTCGCAATCACTTTAGATACAACTTTGTAGATGACATTGCAAAGAGCTATTGGCCTGTACTTATCAGGGGTGATAGAATCTTCCTCTTTTGGGATGAGCGCAATGAAGGTTGTGTTTAGAGATGGGAGCAGCCAATGGAGGTTTCTTGATTCTTCTACAATTTGCCAGACCTCATGCTTTATCAGTTCCCAGAAGGTGTGGAAGAAAGTTGTGGTGAAACCGTCTGGCCCAGGGGCCTTACCTTCCTTTAGTTGAGACATAGCATCATCCACCTCCTGCATCAGAATGGGGCGAAGGAGAAGTTCATTATGCTCTTCCGTGATAATCTTTGGCACATTGTTGGTTATTCTTTCAGTTGCCGGGCGCTTGTCTCCTTCAGGCTCTGTATGGACTTGAGCAAAGTGATTGAGAAATTCCTCCTCAATTTCCTCGTGTTTTTCTATTTTGGCGCCTCCCTGAGTTTGAATGAAAGGAATGTTGTTGTGCATTCTTCGTTGAACAGTGGTCCTGTGGAAGAATTTGGTATTTCGTTCACCTTCCCTCATCCATCTTATTCTAGATTTTTGCTTCCAGTATATTTCCTCCTGTTTCCGCCTTTCCTCCAATTTGTTGTGGATGCTTCATTCCTGTTCCAACGTTTCTTCAGTGTGCCCCTCTGTTATTATCTTTTGTTGAAGAGCTGACAATTCCTCGCTTAGTTCTTGTTGTGCTATGAATATGTTACCAAAGGTCTCCTTGTTCCACTGTTTTAGATGCCCTTTTAAAAACCTGATCTTTTGTTGGAGCTGAAACATCTTAGATCCTTCAGGCGGGGTGAAGGTTGTCCAGATATTTTTGACCATGTCCTTGAACGAAGGATGCGTGAGCCAGAACTCTTCGAAGCGGAAGGGTTTTCTGGTGGGATTGCCTGGTCTTTGCCATTGAAGGGCAATCGGCCAGTGATCCGAGCCAGTGTGGGGAAGGATTGTTGCTGAGAAGTCTCCTCCCAGGTGAACCGCATTATCTGATATGAGAAAGTGATCTAATTTGGAGGCAATTTGATGCCTGCCGGCTCTGCGATTGCTCCAGGTGAAAGTTCCATTGCCAAAAGGCATATCTATGATAGAGGTATTCTGAATGAATTCCTTGAAGTGGGAGTTTTCAGGGTCCATTCTATTACGCCCTCCAATCTTCTCCTCTAGCTTGGTGATCATATTAAAATCCCCACCTATTATCCAGAGTGGGTGCCTTCTGTTATTGTTCAAGGCCTCTATACTATCAAGAAGGGTAGTTTTACTTCCTGATTCCTGCGGGAAGTAAACATTTGAGAGATTTCCATGGATGTTCATACCTAGGATATGAAAAGCCGCCTTGATGATATGATGGGAGGCATGCAAATCTGATAGAGCTATTGCCTGTGTATTCCAAGCTATAGCCAGCCCTCCCGAGGCTCCAGAGGCATCCACTGCTGCTGATCAACAACCTGGCCAGGCCTTAGAGAATGCTATCTAATGTTGAGTTGTTACATTTGGTTTCTTGCAGAAAGCACATTTGAGGTTTTTCCATCTTAATCATGTTTTTTAACATTCTAAGTTTGCCGGGCCTATTGAGCCCTCTAACATTCCATGATACTAGCTTCATAGTTAACTATTGATGGAGGGTTTGTAGTACTTCGTCAGTTTAGCATACCTGCCCGAGTCTACCAGTATCTTCCCTATCTCAATCGTTCTCTGGAGATCCGTTTTTCTTCCTCTTTTCTTGGAATCTTTTGGGAGTTGATAGCCGTCCCAATGGCTGCCAGGTTGTATGCCTAGTTGCTGCTGGTGGAAGGCCCTGGAGATAACCACTTCCAGCTTGTTGAGTTAAGCCTCTGGTATGCTGTCGTAGGCCTTCTTATTGCAGGCCAGTTCTAGCTCTATGATGTCTAGGCCATTCATATCTATGCTCTTTGGTTCTTCTTCCATTCGTTGCACTTGATTGTCTCCATCCATATTTGGCTCTAAGCTTTGTGGGGGATCTAGTTTTCCATCAATATCCATATCCTTGCCTTTTCCTTCCAGCTCTGTGAGTCCATCCGAATGAATAGCCGGATTGTTGAGGGGGGGGGGGGGGGGGGGGGGGATGTTTGGATGAGGAGGCAAAGGGAGGAGGGGGGGAGGATGAGGAAGGGGGAGCAGAGGCGTCTACAGAGTGCGAGGGTTGGTCCTCAGAGGTTCGCGATAGGATTTCAAGGCTATTCTTTGTGGTTGGTCCTTGGTTATTCGTTTGTTGAGGCTTGGTACTATTGTTGGGCTTCTTGTGAGCACCTTCTGCTAGGGGCCTTTGTGAAGCCGTCCTGGGCTGGCGCTTCAGAGGATTCAGGGGAAGCAGATTTGACATTTAGCGGACAGTCCCGGAAAATATGCCCTAGAGCATGGCATTTTCTACACTGGAAGGGGACGTGCTCGTAGTCCAGAGGTTGAATCCACTCTTCATCCCGATGAAAAAGACTTATCGATTCTGGCAAAGCTTCATTCAGTCGTAAAAAGACGCATATGCGAGCATAGGAGATGTGTATGCGCTTTTTTGTTTCTTCGGCGGCCCTGATGTATTCCCCTATTCCATTTCCTATATCTTTGAGGATGTCCTTGTCCCAATACTCATCTGGAAGCGAGTACAGCCTGATCCACACTGGCGCCCATGTGAGATCTTCCTTATCCGGGTTGAATCTTGGTATCCAATCCCTCAAGTACAGACCTGCTGAGTTGAAAAAATAGGGTCCCTCTCCCAGGATTCTGTATTTGTCCTCCAGGCAGAAGAAGATCGCAGTGAAGAAGCCTTTCGGCTCAAGCTGCAAGGTTACATCTCCTTTTGGTTTCCATTTCGCCGCAATCCATCCGTATAATGCCCTCTCTGTCAGCCAGAACCCTATGAACTTCCCGATGAGGGCATGATCCCTCATGTATTCAATTCTCTTGTCTATTTTGTGTCCTTGCAGCTCTATTTTGGGACACTCCTTGGCTATGGGTCTGCATGTTGCAGAAGTAGCTTTCAGGGTTTCCCCCTGATTCTCCCCAATGTCTTGTGCGGCACTGTGTTTATCCGCCTGCCCTTCTGTCTTTTTGCTCCCATGCTGATGCTTTTTGTCTTGGTTCATTATTCCCTTGTCTATAGACCTAAACACCAGATCTTGGTCAGGTCCGTGCAGCGTATTTTTTGCACCTGGGGAGGGCTCTGACGCCCCCCCCTACGAGGAGTCCATTGCGTTCCTTAGAACCCTGCCGCACTGATGCACGACCGGGCCCTTGGTTCAGCGTCTGAAGCGGTTCAGAGAAGCACAGAGTGCGCCGTGACAGAGAACCCTAATCGCCGTGACAGAGAACCCTAATTGCCTCTCTTGTTTTCTCTCCAATTTTCATTTGATTTGCACTAAGTGAGCCTCATCTTAAAAAACTACAAATTTACATTAAAAGTTCAAATATATACACCTCTTTCTCACAAACAAAAACAAAAGAATCTAAACTTAATTAAATATGCATAATCCAATCTCTCAAGAATTATATCATAAATAAATTATTAAATAGACCAAACAAACACAATGGAAAAAACCAATTTATAAATTAGGGTCTTATGGAATTAATTACGTAAGCATATCATAAATAACTGATTTAATAGACAAACAAACACAACGGAAAAACCAATTTATAAATTAGGGTCTTATGGAATTAATTACGTAAGTATTAACTAAACATAATTTTATGACGTTATAAATTTAATAAAATTATTGAATTTAATATCGAAATATCTCCATGTATATATCATTTCTCATGCTTCAAAACTTGTCGGACGAATATCTAATTCGTTGGCCAACCAGGAGATTTTTGTTTCACCAAAATAAATTGGTTTTTAAAACTTGACTCGTGACCTCATTCACCCTAGACTATTAGGGCAATTGTGAATATTCTAAGATCCATGGTCTCATTGCATGAGTGGTGACTGACAAGGAAAGATCTGGAGCGTTAGTATCCATGAACATGCCATTTCAAAAAAACCAGAGTCCACGAAACCCATACAGCTCGTCTAACAACTAATTATAGAGATAGAATTTCGGAGTTGTTAGTTGGAGGAATCCTTGTTCAACAATCGGGTGTATCCACCAATTCTACCGTAACGGTTATTGATGCAAACGTTTCCTCCACTTTTCTTCCATTACTTGCCATATTTTCTCTTCACTCTATCTATCGGATAGCAATACTAAAATGATTACCTTCCACTATAAATACCGGGGAGCGCGAGACCTAGTTCGAACAAAGCAACAATTGCAGCCGAGCATTTTGTGGTTGAAGGTACAATGGAGAGGCCTGTGATTGAGGCACTCAGTACATGTTTCATGGCAATCACAATGGTGGTAGCGTTAATCGCTGTGACAGGTGCAGCAGAAAGAGAGATAAAGCCTGTATCCTTTATTTTCGGGGACTCTTTGTCAGATGTTGGAAACAACAATCACCTGCCGCGAAGTCTCGCGAAGTCCAATTATCCATGGTATGGAATTGACTTTGGTAACGGTTTGCCCACAGGAAGATACACCAATGGCCGAACCATTTGTGATATAGTTGGTATTTCTTACATCGCCCTTCCACAATTCAACTTGTTTCACCTTGTGAATATTTATTTGTATATTGAGGCCCATTTCCGAGGTATTGATTTGATTGGGTGTTGCTAATATTGCAGCTGAGAAAACAGGTTTGCCAATCCCGGCGCCGATCCTGGATCCTTCCACTGATGACAACACCGTGTTGAAACAAGGTGTCAACTACGCTTCGGGTGGCGGAGGCATTCTTAACGAAACAGGATATCTTTTTGTAATAACCACACAATACTCGTTTCTCTGGTTTTTTTTTTTTGTTAATTTCATTTTCTCAACTATTAACTCTATGGCTGCGTAGATTCAACGACTGTGTCTGTGGAGGCAAATAGAGATGTTTCAAGGAACTAAGATTACCATTGCCAAAAAAATCGGGCATGACAAAGCGGAGAAGTTCTTTAATGAATCCATCTATTTAATGTCTATCGGAAGCAACGATTACATCAACAATTATTTGCTGCCTGTGGAGGCTGATTCCTGGCAATTTGCTCCCGATGATTTCATAGACTATCTTATCTCCACATTGCGCCAACAACTCACGGTGAGTATTCCCGAACCTTAAATTTGAGACTGTCATCATCACGGCTGGATCTATTGTTAATAATTAATCTTTTATATGTAAAATGGCGCAGACGCTACATCAATTAGGCGTACGCAGGTTGCTCTTCACAGGTTTGGGACCTCTGGGTTGTATTCCCCTACAGCGGGTACTGACAACAGATGGTAGTTGCCAACAGAATCTCAACGAGTATGCCGTCAAGTTTAATGCTGCCACCGGAAGCCTCATCGCAGATCTAAATTCAAAACTGCCAGGAGCTCGCTTTCTCTTTGCTGATGGTTACACTTTCTTCACCCACCTTATAGAAAATCCCCAAGCTTATGGTAAGGATTCAATGCATTTATTACAATATGTTTCATGGGTTTATTTTGAATTGGTGATCTGGATTTTTATTAACGAGAATTTACGTCTGCAGGGTTCGAAAATGCTGATACTCCTTGCTGCAGTTTTGGAAGATACCGGCCCACACTAAGTTGTGTGGCTGCTGCAAAGCTGTGTCCGGACAGAACCAAATATTTGTTTTGGGATGAATACCATCCAAGTGATGCTGCCAATTTAGTCATCGCGCAGAGTCTTATTTCTTCCCTTAAACTTAATCCCGGGAATCCTGCTAATTCACCTGCGCAATCTCCACTTCCATCGCCATCGCCATCTCCATCTCCATCATCATCTTGAAATTAGTATATTGGTCTCCCTCTCCATTCTTGAGAGTAGATTCATCTCCGTTTTATTCATATATATAAACTGGCATCAGCTAGCCATGCCTGCGGAAAAGCTTACTGCCTTCTATGTTTGTAATTCTGCAGCAGCAATAGTGAGTGGCATTCAACCTTTTTACTTCTAATTATAAATTTATTATTATTTTGGGACATTTTCCGCATGGAAGTAACGGTAACGGTAGATTAGTTGGATTAGTTTATTGGTATTAATACTCATTGTCTGCAATAGCTCCAATACCATCTCTGGAACTTTAAGCCTACCAGACGGAAATATGCAATAACATTGGCTTAAAAGGATAAGTAACACGCACTTAGAAACCCCGGAAACCCGGCACACGATGATTGCAACACTAACTGATTACAATTAACAAGAAAATGAGGATGGAAACCTGGAACAAATCATATCTTCGAAAATAATTTCAAAACAAATGTTGATTATCAATAAAGACATAAAAAACTATTGAATCACTGTTCACTCAACCACAGATTTGAAAATATTTAAAGCTATCCCAGTAACCAAGCCCATTGTAAAATGCTAAGAACTTTTTTGTTAAAATATTTAAAACAATATCCCATAGCCAAAAATAAACCTTTGGCATTAAAATGTAATTGATTTTAGAAATATAAGTGAAAATCTCCCATATATAATGGCAAAAAAATATTTTAAAATTTTATATATATATATAATATGGAATAGGTTTACAATTTAGCTATTTAGTTAAGAGATAGTTATTACATTTAGGTTTAGCAGTTTAGTAAAGAGATAATTATGACACTTCGATAGAGAGCGGGATTGATTTGAGCTTATAGTTGATATAAGTTTCATATATTGGAAAATATCACTAAATCTATATCTCAAACAAAGTATAAACAGAGAAAACATTAATAATTCCAGCTTAAGTTTATCTACATATTGTATACTATATGTACACTCATGTGTAATACTAAGTTGTAATCCTAGTCTTTGTTATTGGATGCATCTAGAAAATCACATCAAATATCATTTTCCAAACCATCAAAGCAATCCATAATGATATGTTTCACCATAACATCTACATTAAATCATTAAGTTTCCTAATCTCAAGTTGGTTCTAAATATCTTTGCTCACTTTCAAAATCCATATGCTTATAAATTCTATTTATAACACTTACTTTAAATCATTAAGTTTCCTAATCTCAAATTGGTTCTAAATAAATTGGCTCACTCTCAAAATCCATATGCTTATAAATTCTACTTATAACACTTATGTTAAATCATTAAGTACCCTAATCTCAAATTGGTTCTAAATATCTTGGCTCACTCTCAAAATCCATATACTTATAAATTCTACTTATAACACTTAGAGTAATCATTTCAACATATAATAATTCAATCATTTATATTATCATCATCATAAAAACATTTACCAATCATTTCAATATATAATAATTCAATCACTCATATTATCATAATTATATAAAATATTAAATCTATACAAAAGCTAATAATCATACAACACTATTGACATAAATTAACACAACCATATTAATTATGTAATAAAAATATTAATAATTAAAATTATTTATAATATTATTAAAAACTAATTTATTAATTAAATATTAAATAAATAATAATATTAATTATAAATATTTATATTAACAAATCTTATATAAAAATTAAATTGTATTATATTATTAATATTATTATAAATATTAATATTAATAATTTTTATAAATGATGATGATGATTAACATCCACTAAGACCAATGTGGTCTATCAGACCTCAAGAAAAGAGAGTCTAATTGTCACTCTTCAAAATTTTCTTTTTGTGATCAAGGAGTAGGGAAAGAAGCGTTCCAAAATCGTTATAGTTGGGATGATTTAATAAGTTAAAAAGATTGGAGGTGTGGTTGATGATAGGGAATTGAGAGCAAATGTGGGCAAGAGTCTGGCAGTCTAAAAGGAAGTGCTTTTCATCTTCCACCTTCTTAGTGTCACAAATCTAACAAATTCTATCGTCTGAGGGAGTCTTGGGAGTAGACCACCACCTGGTCTCACTCCCAAGCTCATGAGGGTTAGTTCTAATCCTAGCGATGCTCATTTTCTTCTTAGTGCTAGTCAACATAGAGAGATAACTCTATGTGATCACCTCCATATAGTACCTTAGCTTCCTTTTACCCACCAGTTCCTTAGCATCCCACATCTTATCCTTAAAACTGGAGGTAATAGTATCTTTGATATTGTCCTTGCTTCCCATGATGATCTCCTCCTTAATCCCCCAAAGGTTGAGCAAAGAATGAGCATCCTAATGCGACCCACGCTTGAGGCATAGGTGGGAGTTTTGACTAAAGTCAGAAGAAATTTTTGGGAGCCTCTTGGATTCCATATTGTGAGGTTTCTTCTTATACATGAGATATCTGAACATAGCCGCACTTTCGATGGGGGACAGGCCAGTTTCGATCAAGGTGATAGGATAGGGAATATTTCCCTTGATCTTGAGGTTATAGGTTATGATTTGCTTTTGGATTATCTCAATATTTCTCCATGATTCCATAGATATGGTGCATCCCCAAGCTTCACATCTGTATAAGATAACGAGGGTGATGAGAGTCTCGAAGAGGAACCTTTTTTTACTCCAAATGTAAAGATCGGTTGAGTTATAATTACTTTCAAGCTCATAATAAGCTTTCCAACCTCCAATAATTCTTTTCTCGATGGTATAATTCCAATTGAGCTGATGGGAAAGTCAATACCCAAATATTTATAAGAAGAAACCTTCTCAAGAAAAAACTACCATGAGTGATCTTTTTGGATTTAATGATCATGACTTTAGTCATGTCAGTATTAACTGTCATACCGATCTTGGACGAGTAGAAATGAAGAGTCTTAAGCTGCTTGTCTAGGTCATCATGGCTCCTTGCAAGAAGAACGATATCATCAACAGAAATGAGAAGAGTAATGATAATACCAGCAAGCTCAGTTCCTTTACAACCCATAGTTTCCATACACTCCTCTAGTTTATCGATGTAAATAACAAAAAGGGTAGGGGAAAGGGGACAATGTTGCTTAACCTGATATTGCATTTAATATCTTTAGACCACCCTTTCTTGGTCTTAAGCTTGGCAATGGCAGTCTCGTCAAGGCATATTACAACAATCCTCATTTCAGGAGGAACCATGATTTCTTCAAGCCTCTCCCAGAGCTTATCTCGAGGGACAGTGTCGAAATCTTTTCTAAGGTCCACAAAATGATAGAAGAGATCGATTTTACTATTGCGACATTCCTCTGTGATGATCCAAAGAGCAACAAGGTGATCAATGGTCAAGTGGTGTTTCCTAAAAGAAACTTTCCTTTTAGCTCTTTTACCTTGGTTCTCAAGCCGAAGGCTAAGCTTTTTTTCTAGAATGAGCCCATAAAGCTTGGCTAGGATGTGGCTAAACATAATGTTCTTGTAGTTAAAGGGAACACTTTTGTCCCCATTTTGTAAGATAGGCACAAGTCTTTGTGTCCAAAGCTTTGGGAAGCCATGCTTTACAACCAAATTGAGAAGCTTGTGAAGATGATGAATGAGGATATATTTTCCAATTTTAAAGATCTCAACTTGGTAACCTTCAATATCTTTGGCTTCCCCATTAGTGAGCTTATTAATCCTAGACTCAACATCGTCTAAAGAAAAAAAATATCATCCTTTATAGGAGTGTTTAAGATGGTGCCCATGGTGTCCGAAGAGTCATATAACTTCTTAAGATAGTTATCCCAATTTTCTAGGGGGATAGAATGATTATCTTTAGTTTTACAAACAAGAACATTCTGCCAAAACTTTCTGGGCGCAACTTTAGAAAGGTGGATGAGATGCTCTTGTCTCTTATTAATATCTTCTTCCTCTTAATGAGATATTTGTAAATAATTATATTATGGAGCTTAAATATTTCATTTGGGGCGTCTTTGTTTTCTTTCCTAGCAATCTTACAGTCTTTATCATACCAAAGATTGGAAGCTCTAGTATTTTTCTTATATGAAGTCTTATTACAGAATTTTCTAATGGTGGTGGAAAGGGTAGTATTAAAATGTTAATAGATTTGATCAATGTTGTTATTATAAGCCAGGAACCTAAATCCCTTTCCAAATCCCTTAAGAATAGGTCAACATTACTTCTATCGACGTGAATGTGACTTTTTCTTTCATTGTTCTCCTACATGTGGATGGTATGCAAGCAAGATTGAGGGATAAAGACAAAAGTATATGGTCAGAGTCAGGATCGTACCCCTTAAGAAGCTCAAAGTTTGTAATGTGGTTGAGAAAATGTACGTCAGAAATCACATAATCCACGACGCTACTACCTAGCCAATGGAAACAGGTCATCTCACCAGAGAAAGGCCATTTATTATTACTATTACAAATGATTAGGTCTTGGGAATTACAAAGTTTGAGGAACTCTATGCCAAATAATTTCTCGTTCATGTCTTTAGATTTTGTCTTGAATCTATTAGTTAAGTTACCAACCTCATCAAGCCACAAGGGGTAGGGGTTAGAGTTGTTACTTAACATAATAGCATGGTTAGTGGCAGTTCGAGCATTAAAGTCCCCAAGAAAAAGGATATTGCCTTCATTCCTAAGGTTGTAGATGTATTTTTCTAAGGTATTGTCTTATCGAGGTTGGTTTTCTTATAGGATGTAGAGTTGAAAGGGGAAAATCATAGATTGCAATAAAGATCCTATTGGTTGTAGAATCAAAGATATCGATCCAAATGTATTCATTAAAGGGGTCGATTTTATGAAGTCAGACGTGAGAGGAAATAATGTTCCTAATATAACAAGCTATAGCACCAAAACCTCTCCTGGAGGACTTCTTATTCCAGGCATACCAAAGAGTGAACCTGTCAAGGTGAGGGACCCTAGATTCATTATGCTCCCAAGTTTCAACTAAAATAATAAGATCAATATCACTTGGGATCCAGCTTAACATAGGACCTTTACACCATGGAAAACCACAACAGTTCCAGAAGAGGATCTGGATTGATGTTATTCCCTATTTATCACTCATGTTTGGGGCTCTATTTCTAATAATAACTTTTCTATTCCTAATGATTTCCTATTTCCCTTCTTTTCTTGCCTCCTTGGCCCTTTTTTACCTCTTTCCTAAGTTCAGCTTGGTCTTCTAGAATGTGATCTTCATTTATAAATATGCCCATTACCTTTAGGCTTAGGGATTTCTTAAGTATATCTAATTTATGGTCGTTACAACTTACCTTGACACGAATTATTCTATGTTTATTCCCAAGTATCTTTCCTACCCTTATTTCTTTGGTGAGATAAGTTTTTTGAATTTGAGGTTTTGTCTCTATTGTTCTTTAAATAATACTAATGTGTCTTGATTGTTTTATTCTTCTATACCAGCAATTATAAGGTGTAAGGCTCTTTTGTGGCCCTCATGGTTGAGTATAATTAGTTTATTAATTTCTTCTTTTATGGGTTTAATATCTAATTTATTCTCTGTGTGATTTAGGAATGAGTTATTATGTAGTTATTCTTTTCGGTTTTTAATCTTGCTTTTCAAAGTGTCATTTTATTTAACCATTGCTTTTTTGCTATGTTTGATTTCTTGAATTCTACCTTGTAGGTTTCAACCCCGTACAGAAATTACCTGCATATGAATTCTAAAACACAGAAAATAAACAATGCGAGAGCATAACACATAAAACACATATACATAGAGATTTCCCCTGGATCCAAAAACCAGGACTACCAGCTTGATTTTTCATTATGTTCCTTTCAATGTTACAATACATATTTATACATGCTGAATCATCCAATACCATGGACCGAAAACCATCACGTCCAAAACCATGGACCTAAAACCATCACGCCCAAAACCATGTGTGAAAATCATGCACAAAACCATAGGTAGGTCCGCCCAACCTAATATAGGGTCCAAAAACAATAGAAAAGATCGATTTTACCATTTTGACATTCCTCTGTGATGATCCAAAGAGTGACAAGGTGGTTAATGGTCAAGTGATGTCTCCTAAAAGAAAATTTCCCTTTAGCTCTTTTACCCTGGTTGTCAAGCCGAAGGCTAAGTTCTTTTTTTCTAGAATGAGCCCATAAAGCTTGGCTAGGATGTGGCTAATCATAATGTTATTGTAGTTAGAGAGAACACTTTTGTCCCCATTTTTTAAGATAGGCACAATAAGTCTTTGTGTCCAAAGCTTTGGGAATCCATGCTTTACAACCAAATTGAGAAGCTTGTGAAGATGATGAATGATGATATATTTTCCCATTTTAAAGATCACAACTTGGTAACCTTCAATATCTTTGGATTTCCCATTAGTGAGCTTATCAATCCTAGACTCAACATCATCTAGAGAATAAATATCATCCTTTATAGGAGTGTTTAAGATGGTGCCCATGGTGTCCGAAGAGTCATATAACTTCTTAAAATAGTTATCCCAATTTTCTAGGGGGTAGAATGATTATCTTTAGTTTTACAAACAAGAACATTCCGCCAAAAATTTATGGGCACAACTTTAGAAAGGTGGACGAGATGCTCTTGTCTCTTATTAATATCTTCTTCCTCTTAATGAGAGCTTTGTAAATAATTATATTATGGAGCTTAAATATTTCATTAGGGGCATCCCTGATTTCTTTCCTAGCAATCTTATAGTCTTTGTCATACCAAGGATTGGAAGCTCTAGTATTTTTCTTATATGAAGTCTTATTATAGAATTTGCTAATGGTGGTGGAAAGGGTAGTATTAAAATGGTAATAGATTTGATCAATGTTGTTATTATAAGCTAGGGAGCCTAAATCCCTTAAAAATAGGTCAACATTACTTCTATTAACGTGAATGTGACTTTTTCTTTCACTGTTTTCCTGCATGTGGATGGTATGCATAGCATGATTGAGGGATAAAGACAAAGGTCTATGGTCAGAGTCAGGATTGTACCCCTTAAGAAGCTCAAAGTTTGTAATGTAGTTGAGGACATGGATGTTAGAAATCACATAATCCATGACGCTACTACCTAGCTAATGGAAATAGGTCATCTGACCAAAGAAAGGCCATTTATTATTACTATTACAAATGATTAGGTCCTAGAATTACAAAGTTTGAGGAGCTCTATGCCAAATAATTTCTCGATCATGTCTTTAGATTTTCTCTTCAATCTATTAGTTAAGTTACCAACCTCATCAAGCCACAAGGGGTAGGGGTTAGAGTTGTTACTTAACATAATAGCTTGGTTAGTGGTAGTTCGAGCATTAAAGTCCCCAAGAAAGAGGATATTGCCTTCATTCCGAAGGTTGTAGATGTATTTTTCTAAGGTATGGTCTTATCGAGGTTGCTTTTCGTATAGGATGTAGAGTTGATAGGGGCGAAATAAAAAATTGCAATAAAGATCCTATTGGTTGTAGAATCAGAGATATCGATCCAAATGTATTCATTGAAGTGGTTGATTTTATGAAGTCGGATGTGAGAGGAAACAATGTTCCTAATATAATAGGCTGTACCACCAAAACCTCTCCTGGAGGATTTCTTATTCCAAGCATACCAAAGAGTGAACTTGTCAAGGTGAGGGACCCTAGATTCATTATGCTCTCAAGTTTCAACTAAAAGAATAAGATTAATATCACTTGGGATCCAACTTAATGTAGGACCTTTACACCACGGAAAACCATGATAGTTCCAGAAGAGGATCTAGATTGTTGTTATTCCCTATTTATCACTCATGTTTCGAGCTCTATCTCTAATAATAGCTTTTCTATTCCTAATGATTTCCCATTTCCCTTCTTTTCTTGCTTCCTTGGCCTTTTGTACTTCTTCCCTAAGTTTAGCTTCATCTTCTAGAATGTGATCTTCATTCATAAATATGTCCATTCCCTTTAGGCTTAGGGATTTCATAAGTATATCTAATTTATGGTCATTACAATTGACCTTGACATGAATTATTCTATGTTTATTACCAAGTATCTTTCCTACCCTTATTTCTTCAGTGAGATGAGTTTTTTGAATTTGAGATTTTGTCTCTAATTGTTCTTTAACTAATACTAATGTGTCTTCATATGGAACTCCTTGTTGTAATCTGGACTTATTAATGTGGGAGGTTCCATTATAGCCTTCTTGATGGAATCAAATGATTTTCTTGCTACATCATTCCATCTCACCTCTGACCCTTTTCTCAACATGGAGGTAATGTGCTTCACTAGTTCTGCAAAATTCGGTATAAACCTCCTCACAAAATTAAATTTTCCCAGAAAGGATTGGATATCCTTCTTTGATCTCGGAAAAGACAAAGTCTGTATGGCCTTTACTCTTTCCGGGTCAATTCGGACACCTGCAACAGAAACAATATGTCCTAACAACTTGCCTTATTCTAAAGCAAATTGTGATTTTTTAGGATTGACTGAAATTCCAAACCTTCTGCACTTACGAAGCACTTTCTTCAAATGTTGCAAATGATTTTGATGGCTACTAGAGTATATTGTTATGTCATCAAGTTAGATCATGACAAATTTATCCTTCTCTCCCACAAATGCTATATCCATATCTCTTTGAAAGGTGGCTCCAACATTCATCAATCCAAAAGGCATCTTGGCATACATAAAAGTGCCCCAAGGAGTGGTGAATGCAGTCTTCTATTGGTCATCTGGATGTACGAAAATCTGATTAAAGCCTTAAAATCCATCTATGAAAGACCTCACTTTGGCTCCTGAAACCTTTTGCAGCAAATGCTCCATCTTTGGTAAGGGATAATTATCTTTCTTTGAACATTTGTTTAAATTTCTGAAATCAACACAAAGTCTGATTTCTCCACTTTTCTTCCTCACTACCACTAAGTTGGCTACCCATGAATATCTGAGGGGAACTATTTTCTTGGCAACCAGCAACTTTTTAATTTCCTTTTCAATCAGAGGAAGAAGCATATGATTTATTGGTCTCGCTTTTGTTTGAAAGGAATGGCGTCTTTATCTAGATGAATTTTATGTTGGATGATATTCCTATCATAAGTTTTCAGATCACTATATTCCCAGGCAAATACATCAGCAAATTGCTTCATTAAATTGCACTATTTAAAACTTTGATCAACAGACATATGGGTGGACAAATTTATATATCTAGGCTCACCTGGACTTCCTATATCATGCTTACAGACTGCAGACGGGTCTTCCTTTTGGGCAGCCTTGTAAGGCACATCATTCTGGTCAAACAGTCTTTTGAGAGGAATTAGACCCTTAGGAATATGATTACTGGGAAGTTGGACAATGCTATGTTTATCAACTTATTTCTACGCTGGGCTTGGGGAATTTCTACCAAGGCTTCATTTTCTTGGTCAATTTGCATATCGAAAAATTCGTCAATGACTTGCAAGAACCTATTTAGCTCATTATCATCCTCAAAAACTTTCCAATGGTGGACATTATCAGGCAAGGATGGTCTATATTTTATTTGCACTTCATAAACTAGTCTGGGAGGCATTGGAGGGATAAAAAGACTAGCAGAAACAGCAAGGGAATCAGCAAGTTGATTTTGGGCTCTAGGGATATATGAAATACAGAAATTGTCAAAGAAATATTTGACTCTCCATACCTAATCTCTGTATGCTTTTAGTCTTGGGTGCTTTGCTTGAAATGTTTTTTTTACTTGCTGTATGATTAGATCAGCATCTCCAAACACCTTTATGTCCTTGATTCCTCTATCTTTAGCTGCATTAAGGTCCAATAGCAGAGCCTCGTACTCTGCTATATTATTTGTGGCCTGGAAGGCCAACTTAAAAGACAACTGTGTGCTTTCTTGTTGTGGAGATATCAGCACCACCCCTGCTCCTGTGGTCTCCCTAGAACTTGCTCCATCAAAGAACATCTCCCAAACCTGACTTCCTTGCTCTTCTTCGGCCTGAACTGTTGGTTTCCTGGTCTGCATTGAGGCCTTATGAGATTCTTCTATTTGGAGTATACATGCTCCAAAATCAGTGTCCACTGCATAAATAGGATGATTTGTAGGATTCTTCTCATCACTGATGATGTATGCCAGTTGTGCTTCTCTGTATAGTCTCCTGCTCTCTCCTCCAAAAACTGGGGCAGTAGCATAAGATAAGTCATTCTATAATGTCCCACCTAGTCTCTTAACCCATCATCTAGACAATAGCATGCCAAATTTGGGAGGGACATTTGCCACCACTATGTCCATCACCATGCTCTTCATGGGTAGCTGAGTTAGGGTAACGGCTAAATCTTTTATCAGTCCCAAGCATTTTACTTTCCTTGAATCAAAAGAGAATAAATCATGATATGGTCTGGTGATGTTAAGGCCTAACTCTTCCATGACAGCTTTAGGCATCAGATTGTGGCTAGCCCCAGTGTCTAGCAGGCAGTTGTGGAGGATTCTATCATGAATGGTCAAGGAGACATAAAAAGATGGAGAGTTATTATCAGCAGGCTCGGTCATAGGGCTAAGCACAACTGTAGGTCTACCATCTTGCAAATTGATTGAGTTGGTGGAGGTTTGTGTGGCTTTCAGCTCAAGAACTTCAAGGATAGGCTTTCTAAACACTTCACTCTTTACAAGTTCTAACAGAGGTACAAATATTTTTAACTTCTAGACTTCTGCTTCAAAGCTTAAAGGAGAAGGGGACTTATCAGGACCTCTTACCTCTTGAACTGGTGCTTTGAGGATGACTGGATCAGCTACTGGTCTCTTTTGTCTGATATTCTATGACTCTGTTTGGAGAACAGCTTCTCTGCCCCACCTTTGACTATCTTGTTCCTGCAGCAAAGCCTCTTCATATTCAGTCAATGTCAAGAAGGAAACACTGCCTTTATCTTTCATGCAATGTATTTCATCCTCATCTTCAATATGTTCCTCCTCCATGACTACATTTTGAAAAGGAGCTTTAACTTTGTGTTCTTCATTTGGTTCTTTACCCCTCTGTATTATTTGTAATTGCTCATTTGCTCTTATGTATGGATTTGAATTTCTGGGAGCAAATGTGTTATGTTGCCTTGTTTTTCCTGAGTTCTGCTCAACTTTCAGCTTATAAATTTCAGCAGCTAATGACTCTATCACTCTAGTCATTTTATCTAATTTAGGTTCTAAATTTGAGGCAAAGGAAGAAGAAGCCTCGCCTCTCTGCCTTCTTCTGTCAGCATGACTTTTAAGTTTTTCTGCAGCCATTATATTGGATTCTACTTCTAGAGCTACATCTTACATATCAGCTAGAGTGGCACATCTTCTTTCTCTCAATAATAAGCAGAAATCAGAGTCAAAATCATTGGCATATGTGATTTTGGTAGATGTGGGAGTTGGATTTACCTCAGCTGGTATTTTACTATACATCTTATTAAATCTTTTATTGAAATCAAGCAAAGATTCTCCATTTTATCTCTTCAAGTTACCAAACTTAGTATGGTAATACAAAAAGTCCTTTTTATCTCCCCATTGCTTCAAAAATGCTTCATCTAATGCTTCAATGTCAGCAATAGATCTAGGGGTCAATTCTCTGAACCATTTTCTGGCCTCTCCATCAAGGCTCTGGACAAAAACTCTCATCCACACATCATTTTCATTAATGTCTAAGTTATCAGCATAACTGTAAAAAGCTTCAAGGTGTTCTTCAGCTGTTACCCGATCTGTACCAGTGAACTTAGGCATATATTTTTGGTACTCTCCTATAGGCATGACATTCAAAGGAATAGGCAATACTAAGGGTCCATACCTAGCAGCTACAATTCTTTCCATCCTCGTGGGAGCTTGATGGCCTGCCATGACTGGGGTATGTGGAATGCTATTGGTAGATTGAAAAGTGGGAAACAGTGAAATGGATGACAGAGGCAAGGGAATATGATGGACTGTATGGGATGCAATCTTTGGATTGAGATCCAAAGGGGAACTGACTGTACAAGGAGCTATTTGAATCTCTGCAGGTGATTCTTCACTAGCAATACAAGGTTTTAATTCATCAAATTATCTATTCTCAACTATGACCTCCTCTTACAGAGATATATAAGATTTCTTGGGCTTACCTGATCCTGATGCTCCTTTCTGAGATGCTTTCTTCAACTTGATAATCTTTTCAGGGTCACGTACTAATTCAGTTGGTGATTTCTAAGGATTTCTTCTAGTATGTCTCACAAACTGTGTGAGGCTCCTATACTACTAGTGTAACCCCTTATTGTTATTCGTACAACCCACTTATTATATTGATGTACCCACGTAGTGCCCATATTGTTACTATTGTGCCCCATAGAAGCCCACTATTGTTATTAGTATGCCCTTACATTATTATTGTTATGTAGGCTCTGATTATGTTATGACCCCTTAGACTCCTATATATAGAAAGGAGGTCTTT
>APFE031354379.1:0-13108 GCA_000404065.3 Pinus taeda | reverse complement strand
CACATGGGAGGACAAGAATTTTATACAGAAGCATCAAGAACTACTCAAGCATTGAGGACAATGCTTTTTGAAGGAGCGGGGCATGTTAGGCCCCTATACTACTAGTGTAACCCCTTATTGTTATTCGTACAACCCACTTATTATATTGATGTACCCACGTAGTGCCCATATTGTTACTATTGTGCCCCATAGAAGCCCACTATTGTTATTATTGTGCCCTTACATTATTATTGTTATGTAGGCTCTAATTATGTTATGGCCCCTTAGACTCCTATATATTGAAAGGAGGTCTTTTCATTTGTAGCATCCAAGAATTGTTCATTTATGTAATGTAAAGGAGGTTTCCCCCTCAAAGAGACTGAATTTTAAAGCGTTGATCTATCTTTTCTATCTTTTCTTGAGCTGGTTTCATAAAAAACTAAGCCAGGACTGGAACGTGGAGTCGCCAAAGGTTGGTTTTCCTCCAATGGAGTCGCCAGATAGATGATTACAACCAGAAATGTGCCCAAACTTTTTCTATCATCAAAATCTGGAACTATGTCGTTTCCTAGGGAAACTGAGCTTCAACCTCCTCTCCCTGGCAATGGCGCTAATTAATGTTATCACCCCAAGAAACTCTCCTAGGTTGTATCTCAGAGATGCTCGAGGACATTACAAACTCAACAAAAAAATGTTGGAAATATGGTGGATGGATGAAGGAAATGTTGCATATTCAAGCCAGATAACCACTTCTACTATGCTTAACCCCAGACATGGGTGAACACCCCCAGACTACAAGGATTTAGACCACCAATTACTCATAGTTTAAGGAAAATGTGATGATGGAGAATACTGATCACACCAGCAGATGCATAGGACCCTGTGATGGCCAGCTGCAACCAGTTAAAAGGTCTGTAAATCTATTTCTTAATACACAGACAGGATGACAGCTCTCTGGCATTAAGAAAACATAAACCCGCATACAAATTCAATGATGCATGCTAAATTATAACACAGAGGTGGGATGACAGCCCCTCTAATGCTAAACATCAACACCACATGAATAAATGCATAACAGGCACAACCTGGAACAAAGAAGAAGTGGAAAGTGAGCAATTAATAGCAAAAGAAGCTTGCATTGGCTGAAAATGAAGACCAGATGTTACATGTATCACAGTAGTTACAGTCTCCAAAAGTTGAAGCTTACAACAAAATAACATTCATCAACCCTATTACATTTTGTCTTTTGCATATATATGGAGGTTGATTACAAAAATATCTGCTATCCTATGCGTGGAGGGGTCATAATGAACCACCAACCACATTAACTATTAGATATGGGTCTCTGATACAATCTGCTACATTAATGAACAAAATTGATCTTTGCATGCTCTGTTGTACTTCTTGAACAAGAGGAGTGTCCTTTGGATGAAGTTCCATGATTGATAAATGAACTCAACTGCTCGAGGCATGTCCTTCTCGTCCTTCGACCATAATGCTCTTGAATTCAGTTGTTGAAGAATAATTGCACAGGATACTGGTAGGTGATCGCCTTTTTCCTTTGGATGCATGAGACAGGCCAAAACACGATGACTGCATGGAAAATGAACGAAGGGCTAGGAATGAATATTAACCGTTGGATGGGATTGATGGATGGTTGTGATCTCATGGCGGGAGACAGAGGGAGGTGCGTTATCGCGCAAGTGGTTAATGGGATCAGGGAAATCGAATGACGTTGGATCATCAGGGGAGGCTATCGGATGACGGAGGTTAAAAGTGCATGTTCATGACTGATGTGACGGGGAAGGATTTGGCGGGTAGTGTTTTTTGCGAAGGCGCACGATTATATTAGTTTTAAATCATTAGCACCCAGGGGCTTAAGAAATATGAGTTATGCGGAGTTTGGAGGAAAACAGGGAAAGCAAGGAGGTTATGGGAGTATGAACAAAGTAAAGGGGCAGGAGGAAAATGAAAAATAAGAACCCTTTGTGAGCACAACCAACATGGCTGGACCTATTCTTTGACCCTCAAATATTAAAGCAAGTAGCAGCGCTAACAGTTCTGATGTGGAAGTATCGCACTTAGTATTCTCACAGTTATTCACTTTAGTCATGACATGGATTGGTTGTTCCACTATTAAGATACATTGCATGGATGATGAGGCATTATTAGAAGAATTTCCCCACTCCCCCATTGCTAAGGAGGTGGAGGATTCACAAACATATGTTGTTGTTGGGCCATAAATAGATTTGTGAAGACAACATATTGAAGAGAAATGTTTTAATGTGAGAAGTAATGATGGATCTCATCCATCTAGGGACACTCATGAGTAAGATGGTCATCCCAACAAGTCTTGCAAGGAAAAAAATCTTTCTCTTTTTATCTTTCATGCCACCGCCAATAGTCTCTTGGGTTTGAGGTGCTCCTTGTTTAATGTTTGAAGTTTTATTGGACTTTTCTTCTTATTTTTGTTTCCATGTTGCCAAGCATTCTTAGAAGGTGTTGATTTTATGGAATTAACCTTAGAGGTTTAAACAATAGCACTAGGAGTTTGAGTGGTAGTATTAGCATCTAGGGCATTATAATAGATGTTCATTTGGGTCATTTGAGTGGCTAATTAGCCTATGTTTCCTAGGGATACAAACCCCACCGCACCATTGGTGCGGAATCTAGGATTTTGTTTTGATATGTCATTCAATGACCAAGGAGCATCAAGAATGATTTCATATAGTGTACCCACTTGAGAATAAATCAAGTCCGATTGGTGGGAACTCATGATGGATTGTTCTCGGTTTTGGCTCCTACCTTAGCTACACCTTCAATAATACTAGGCAATAGAGGTTTGGTAAATGATTCACATACTAACTCATTATGAAAATTTGTTCTGAGTAGGCTTCATTTTTGCCTCCACTCATGGATGTGACATGGAATGTGGGTGGAGATATATTTATAAAATTTATTGATTATATTGATTCATTTTTCGCACCAAATAGGAAATTGGTAATGGTTAACAAAGGTCTGTGCTAAAGAAATAAAATTATCAGAAACAAAGATTTCTAGATTGATGTAACATTTGGAGGCATCACCTATAAGAGTATGTTAGAAAAGGTGTAGATTGACACTATCGTCCATGAAAGAGTTGTATGAGAACCATAGGTGACAAGTAGTAATGTGAGCTGCAAGGTTAGTGCTAGGTTTACCACTGAATATAGGAAGTTATTTGATAGTTTAGGTGGGAACGTCAATCATGTAGGGTTATTCTTGATGGGATCATTCATTAAATTTTAAAGCTCTGGTAACACAAGGGTTTCCACGAATGCTGAGTTGAATGATGCATGGGGAGGGGGTGGTGCCCCTTGTGATCCAAGTGGCTGTTGTGATTCACCCATAGTATGGTTTCGAGAAGTTGGAGGGATTCTCAAGAAAGTAGGGTGGCTATAGGATTTTTCTCCAATGTTCATGTTTGTATTGTAAAGCTTAGTGCCCCCAAGTGGAATACCCCCAATGGAAAAAAATGAGTCATGAAACGTTGTTGGAGTCTAGGACCAAAGGGCATGCCAGGAGGAGATCCTCTTAGACAAAAAGGTTGACCAAAAAGGTTGGTACCCTAAGGATTAAGCAAAGTACCAGGGACAATGCCCCTAACCCCTTGGAAATTCCAATGAAACAAAATTTTCCCTTGGAAAGTAGATTCCCTAACAATTGATTGCCCCAAGGAAATGTGAACCCAATAGAAATGTATGTTCCCACAATTGTGCTAGGGAGTGACATGGACCTAATGTAATTATTCAAACTAAATGGAAATCCAATGTTAGGTGTGAAAAAACTACCTATGGATATGTATTCTCATTTTCCTCTGAAGATACCATTGTAGCAGTGTTGTTGCAGGTAGGTGAAGAAGGTTCAGAACATCTAGTAGCATTTTTTAGCAAAAACTTGAGGGATGTTGAACTGAGGTATGACAATATTGAAAAACAAGCATATGCTCTTATTAAATCTTTAAAAGCTTTCAGAGTTTATATTCTGCATTCCAATATAATTGCATATGTACCATCTGTTGCAATAAAAGATGTCTTAACATAACCTAATGTTGATGGAAGAAGGGATAAATGGATTGCAAATTTGATTGAATTTAATATTGAATTCAAGCCCACTAAGCTTGTCAAAGGTTAGGGCCTTGCCAAGTTGTTAGCCAAAGAAAATTGCAGAACTTTGGACATAAACCTTATGTGCTTGAAATCAAAAAATGGTCAAACAGAAGAAGAAATAATAGCTAAACCAATGAGAGAGCATTTAGTGGCAGAGAATCTAGCTTCTTGTGACTGGTATTTTGAAATAGTTAAATTTTTTCTCAAGCTAGAAATCCCTTCAAACTTTACTCAAAGTCAACCCAGAGCTACAAAACTCAGAGCAGCTAAATATTACATTATTGAAAATCTACTCTATTGGAGGGATCCATCTGGGGTGCTTTTGAGGTGTCTGGACAAAAAACAATCAATAAAAGTTATGCAACAGTTTCATTCCAGTATGTGTGGAGGGAACCATTATTGGAAGACTACAGCTCACAAAATCTTGAGAGCTAGTTATTTTTGGCCTTCCTTATTTTCTGATGTATTTTCATTTGTTAAATCTTGTGACAGGTGCCAAAAATTTGAAGGAAAACAGCAGTTGAGGTCCCTGCCCTTAAAGCCAATATTTGAAAAAGGACCTTTTCAGCAATGGGGCTTGGATTTCATTGGAGGAATCAATCCACATTCCAGTGGCCAACACAGGTGGATATTAGTAGCCACTGATTATTTCACAAAATGGATTGAAGCGATCCCTACCAGGAAGGCTGATCATAGTGTGGTCATGAGGTTTTTAACAGAGAATATCTTTACCAGATTTGGTTGTCCACATAAATTAGTCACAGATAATGCAATAGCCTTCAGAGCCAAAGAGTTGGTGGATATGTGTAATTCAATGGGCATTAAACTAATTCATTCCACCTCATACTATCCTCAAGGAAATGGTCTAGCAGAATCCTCTAACAAGAGTTTAATAAGGATAATTAAGAAGTTGTTGGAGGACAACAAAAGGAATTGGGATTCAAAGCTCAAATATGCACTTTGGGCTGACAGAGTGACCATTAAGAGATCCATAGGGAATTCTCCATTTAAGCTGGTGTATGGCACAGAGGCAGTATTTCCAATTAAGCTTACTCTTCCTGTGGCAAAGTTCCTTCAATCAGAACAGAATGAGGAAGAAGACATGGCAAAAAGAATCACAGATTTAGCAGAGATACATAAAATCAGAGAACAGCTGGTTGAAAGGGCTACAACACATTAGAAAAAGATCAAGGATGCTTTTGACAGGAAGACAAAACCAGATAATTTTCAAGTTGGAGACTTGATTCTGAAATGGGATGCACTGAAAGAAAATAAAGGAAATCATGGGAAATTTGATGCTTTTTGGACAGGGCCTTTCATCATTTCTCAAATTCAAGGGAACATCACCTTCCTATTGCAAAGTATGGGAGGGGAACCAGTTTTTGATGGCCCAGTTAATGGGCGTTTTTTGAAAATTTATTTGATTTAAGGTCTTCCGCCTTAAAAGCTGTAAATATTTTGTTTTAAGTAGTTTAAGTGTAGGTTCAGTTAGACTCCATTCCCAATAGAATACTAGGCAAATGTTTTTGAGTTGGTTTTGTATGAAGGCATTGATCTGCAGGTTCTTGAGACCTCACAGGGAGGATCTCATCCCCAGAAGGAGCCAATGTTAGCGCTGCTACTTGCTTTAACATTTGAGGATCAATGAACAGGTTCGGTTGTGTTGGTTGTGCTCACAAAGGGTTCTTATTTGTAAATTTCCTCCTGCCCCTTTACTTCGTTCATACTCCCATAACCTCCTTGCTTTCCCTATTTTCCTCCAAACTCCGCATAACTCATATTTCCTAAGCCCCTAGGCGCTAATGATATAAAACTAATATAACCATGTGCCTTCGGAAAAAGCACTACCTGCCAAATCCTTCCCCATCACATCAGTCATGAACATGCACTTTTAACCTCTGTCATCCAATAGCCTCCCCCGATGATCCAACGTCATTCACTTTCCCCAATCTCGTGAACCGCTCGCACGATAACGCGCAGGAAAAGTGGTTTCTCCCTAGTCCCATCTGTTGCGTGTCGTGCGTCTATTGCATCACGCCCCTCTATACGATTACCGCCGCCTTCCCATAGGTGTTGCGATAAATACCGCCTATCGTTCAAACCACTCTTCGCGACTGTTAAATTCCCCACAGCTTCCACTCCCGTTCACCGTTGGATCTGCCGCCCGAGATCTAACGGCCCTCATCTGTCCTGCTCACGCACCTCCCTCTATCTCCCACCATGAGATCTCAACCATCCATCAATCCCATCCAATGGTTAATATTCATTCCCAACCCTTCGTTAATTTTCCATGCAGTCATTTTGTTTTGGCCTATCTCATGCATCCAAAGGAAAAAGTCGATCACCTACCAGTACCCTGTGCAGTTATTCTTCAACAACCGAATTCAAGAGCATTATGGTCGAAGGACGAGAAGGACATGCCTTAAGCAGTTGAGTTCATTTATCAAACATGGAACTTCATCCAAAGGACACTCCACCTGTTCAAGAAGTACAACAGAGCATGCAGAAGATCAATTTTGTTCATTAAAGCAGCAGATTGTATCAGAGACCTATATCTAATAGTTAATGTGGTTGGTGGTTCATTATGACCCCTCCACGCATAGGATAGCAGATATTTTTGTAATCAACCTCTATATATATGCAGAAGACAAAATGTAATAGGGTTGATGAATGTTATTTTGTTGTAAGCTTCAACTTCTGGAGACTATAACTACTGTGATACCTGCAGCATATGGTCTTCATTTTCAGCCAATGCAAGCTTCTTTTGTTGTTAATTGCTCACTTTCCACTTCTTCTTTGTTCCAAGTTGTGCCTGTTATGCATTTATTCATGTGCTGTTGATGTTTAGCATTAGAGGGGCTGTCATCCCACCTCTATGTTAGAATTTAGCATGCATCATTGAATTTGTATGCGGGTTTCTATTTTCTTAATGCCAGAGATTTGTCATCCTATCTGTGTATTAAGAAATAGATTTACAAACCTTTTAACTGGTTGCAGCTGGCCATCACAGGGTCCTGTGCATCTGCTGATGTGATCAGTATTCTCCATCATAACATTTTCCTTAAACTATGAGTAATTGGTGGTCTAAAGCCTTGTATTCTGGGGGTGTTCACCCATGTCTGGGGTTAAGCATAGTAGCAGTGGTTATCTGGCTTGAATATGCAGCATTTCTTTCATCCATCCACCATATTTTCAACATTTTTTTTTTTGAGTTTGTAATGTTCTCGAGCATCTCTGAGATACAACCTAGCAGAGTTTCTTGGGGTGATAACAGGAACTTGTGATCTCTACTCAACCCAATGATGTTCTTCATTTTCATAAACCATCATTGAGAATTATGAAGTATCCTCCTAAAGGTGTACTATGCATAATCTCAATGCAAGATTCACTCGCAACTACAACATTTTCGAGGATATGGCCTAAGCATCTGTTGTTATTCCTATCCTTAAAGTTTTGCAAAGTTTCCCCATGCAGAACAAAGCACTTATGATTGTCATTGGTGGAGTAGATTGCTTAGACTCAGAACTCATCACCTTTGATCCATCCTAATCGAAACCCCATATTCCACATCATCTAGCCTTCAAGATTATGGTCCATGGCTTTGGACAACACATTCATTGGATGGTCTTAGAGGAAGGGGAATCTACCTATATTATGTCATCCAAGTGTTGTAAATCTCTTAGATCACTAGTGTTTTCACTGCCTAAATTTGTATTAAAGGCCTTTGATGGGAATACCTTGCAACCCTAAGGGGTTTTTCCTACCTTTCCTATTGATCTTGGGGATAAAAATATATCAATCAAATTCAATGTCAGCGATGCCCCCTTAGTTTATAACAACTTTCTCATGTGAAGATGGTTTTATGCCATGACTAATACTATTTCATGTCTTCCATGTCATGAGGTTCCCTCATCAAGGTAAAATAGTCACTATCGACCAGTTAACCTTTTTCAATCCTAACTTGTGTTTTCATGACATTTAATTGGTTTCATTTGTAGAATACTCCCATTCTACTCCTAAAAGCATTGGACCAGGGATGTTCAAAAATTCTTCATTAAAGGGAAGTTTTCCCTTACATCCTCCTAAAACATCACAATCAATGAATACTATTAACATGATCACATCCATCACTTATGACCCCAATGGATATTATGATTTTTGGATAATCACCTCTCCTTCAGACATCGACATGTTATACGATGACTAGATTCCTTTGAGCCTCACCAAGTTGGATTATCAAGCTATAAAATTGGTGACTAGTGACCCTGACCCAAGTCCCTTGCATGATGTGGAGCTTAATGGTTATTCCTATTTTGCATGGGTTGTCAATCATTCTATTTCTTTTGAATTACTCAATACTACGATGTTATATGATGAAGCCATCTTGGAAGACATGGCAATCTCTTATCCACATTGGGAAGAATTTCTCCATCGATCATCTTTCCTCCCTTGTTTGGAACATCTAAATGATGACTTGCATCACCTCCTTTCTATTGGGTATGTTTTATATTCTTTCCAAAGTTGGCCCCAAAATAAATTTTTGGGGGTCTGGGGCAGCACCCTAGCAAAAAAAATCTTCGCATTTTTGCACATGGTTTTTTCGCATGTTTTTGGGCATGATGGTTTCCTTCCCATTGTATTTTGGAGATCTAGTCAAGGGAAATATCATTATGTTCTAATCAAGGGTTAGTGGATTGGGGCTTATGTATGATTTGGAATATATATATATTGTAACATTTAAAGGAATATAATGAAAAATCAATATGGTAGTCCCTGTTTTGAGATCGAGGGGAAAATATATGTGTATGTTTGTTTTATATTCTCACCATCATTTTATGTTTTAAGAATTTGTTTGTAGGTAATTTTTTTACAGGGTTAATCCTACATTTGGTATCAGACCAATTTTGGGTTCAAGGGGACACCTTTGCTACTAAGGGGTTTTTCTCGGGCCTGTGGTAGACCTTATTCAGTGAGAGATCTGCAAGATCGATTCTTGTGGTGAAAGAAGATGGTGAACAGTGGAAAGATAAGATCAATAAATTTACTGGTTAGAGTTTTGAGTTGTTGAAGCTTAAGATGGAGGATCTTTTGGTGGATCGAGATCAGTGGATTGTTGTAGATCTAGGCAAAGCTCCAACAGGAATGTTGGCAAAATACTGGGTGAAATTAGATCAGAAGCCGAAGAGCACAATAGTATTGTGTCTCTTAGATTGAGTATTGTTGAATGTATCAAGGGAAGATATGATGAAGTCTTTGTGGAAAAAGTTAGGGACTTTGTACCGATCTAAGTTTCTGGTGACAAACTATTACTTCGAAAAAATATGTATAACCTAAGGATGAAGGATGGAGACTCGGTGACAGAGCATCTAAATGCCTTTAATAATGTGGTAAGCCATTTGTTATTTGTTAATATAGAAATTTCAGATGAAGATAAGTGCATCAGTTTGTTGTGTTCTCTACTATGTTTTTGGGATAGTCTGGTTGTTGCTATAGGTAGCAACACAACTACCTTAAAGTTTGATGAAATAATCTCCTCCTTGTTGTCAGAGGAGATGCGAAGCAAAAATATGTAGAGCTGGAATGGAGATGCCTTGTCTATAAGAGGAAAGTCCCATAATAGAAATAGAAATAAGTCCTCAAGTGGGAAATCTAAATCTAGAGGGAGATATAAATTTCCAAGAAAACATGTGAAGGTATATTGGAAATGCGAAAAAGAAGGGCACTACAAGAAGGATTGTAAATCCAAAACTCCTGAGAAAGGAAAGGGATTTGATGATGCTTCTTCTGCAGAGATGAAAACCACCTCAGATGAAGTGGTGATGTGTACTTGGATTATTCTTTTAAGTATTCATGTAGATCATGAGGCATGGTTGATTGAATGAAGTGCATTCTTTCACTTCACTCCCCATAGGGAGTGGTTTTGAGAGTGTGAGAAATATGACGGTAGTGATGTATTATTAGTGGATGACAGGAAAGCCATAATATTAGATGGGGAAAATTCAAGTTGAAGTTGCAAGTTGGAAGGATTAGAACACTTCTTGGTGTTCTACATATTCCTACATTAGCGAGAAATATGATTTCTATAAGCAATATGGATGATGCAGGTGTAAAAATAGTGTTCAAGAAAGATACCTTCACGATGGTTTAGAGAGAACTGGTATTGATGCTAGGAGTTCATATTGGCACTATGTACAAGCTTATGGGTAGCATTGTTATTTATGGGTGCAACAGTTATGCGGTTCCTAAAAATGGAGCATAAAATCTAGTGGTCTCTGGAGAAAATACCATGCTATGGCATAGAAGGCTTGGACATACTGGAGAAAAGGACCTTCGAATACTAAATGGTAATGGTATGGTAGAATGTATGTCTAATTTCTCTCTAGATTTTGATTTCTATGAACATGGTGTGTATGGGAAGAGAATCAGGTGAGTTTCTGCTCAGGTGCTAAGAGGGCGAACGAGATATTAGAGCTTGTGCACAATGATGTGTTTGGAACTATGTCAGTTCCATCATTGGGTAAGTCTGTGTACTATGTCTCATTTATAGGTTACTTCTCGAAGATTACATGGATATATTGCCTCATGAATAAATCTAAAGTATTTGACAAGTTTACAAAATTTAAGGCTCTAATCGAAATTTAGGATAGAGAAAAAGATCAAGGTGTTGAGGAGAAATAATGGTGGAGAGTTCCGCAAGAAGGAATTTGAAGAGTTATGTAAGAAGTGTGGTATAGCATGGAATAATACTACTCCATGCACACATCAAAAAAATGGATTTGTATAAATAATGAACACAACATTGATGGAAAAGGAAAGAAGCATGCTTAATGGTGTCGATTTAGGACAAGAATTCTTGGAAGAGGTAGTGGCACGTGCATGTTACCTATTTAATAGATCACCTCCATCGGTGTTGGAGGATAAGACTTCACAAGAGGTATGGACTGGTAAGAAACCCTCTCTCTCACATCTCAAGTGATGAGCCTCAATATTGCAACAAGAATGTTGCAACTCCCAAAGCTACCAACTTTAATTATCAACCTGAGTTTTGTACAAACTTAAGAGGTATCGAAATTATATTTGCAACATACATTGTGTCCTTATTTTGTTGATCTAATGTAATGGAGTGAATTTCATCAAATTGTTGGCATTTTGGCACTAATTTAGAGCTATGGCACAGGTGTTGTCCTTGATGGCAACTCTCTTTGGTAACAGATCTCAGTTCAGGCTTTCAGAATGAAGGAAAATACATATACGCAGGTTCATTTAGACGAAGACGCGTATACACGCGGGTTAGACGTTACAAAAGTGCATATATGTTGGAGAACTTACTTTTGGACCGTGGTAGTTAGTCCTTGGTATTTGAACCTATCGTTTTGGACCATGTTGTCTTGTCAGATGTGTTGATCCCAAGTATTAGATCCATGGTATTGATTTATTATGGTTTTGGACCGTGGTATTTTGAAAGGCATAAGACTATAAAAGAGGAAGGAGACCATTTGGCAAATGATCTGAATTATTGAATATCTGATAATGTGCTAGATCTGAAATATTGGTGATTAAGGTTATGGTGCAGATCTGGATCTGAATGAAGGAGGAACCCTAGCCCAAAGAGAAGGATAAGTTCTATTGATGGGTCATAATCTTTAAGCTTGAATGATATTATCTTTGAATGATTTTGATCTGTTATATGCGGCGCTTGCTTGATCAAATCTGATAATTTGGGTTAATTAATGTTTGAATATTTGAAAGAGCAAATTATCCTTTATAGATCTGTACGCACGTTCAGTGAAGCGAAGACGTGTATACACGCTGGTACAGTGAATGAAAACAACGTATACGCAGGTTTCTCCAAACAAAGAAGCGTATGCACGCAGGTTTCAGGTTATTAAAGTAGCGTATATCTTTTGAGTTGTGATCTAGCTGCTTTTGTTTATTACTGCAGTGTTTTGGGTTCATAATTTGGTGTGTATTTATTGTTACTGTGATTTGGGTACAGCTGTTAGAGAAGTATCTACTTGATTCAGATCTAATTGGTGAAAAGGAGATTGATTGATGGAGAAATTATTGATGATTGATTGATGTTCATGGATCCAGTCTGAAAAAATGTATGAAACGTGGTCCTGGAAGAAAAAAGAAGGTTGTAGCCTTCAGTAGGCCAGCCCTACGTACTAAGTATCTTGGCTAGTGCAAGAGCAAAGGGGTTGTACGCTCCCTTCTAGGAGAAGCGGAAAACAAGAGAGAGGGTGTAGCTCTCTACAAGTTGTAGCCTGTGTACTGGTAAAGGACTACACCAATACATTGTAAAAAGAAGTTTCTAATTAAAAGAAGATAGAGACAAATTGCAGCAGGTGGTTTTCACCCACATTGGGTTTCCACCTTATATCTTGTGTTCTTGTGTGTGATTGTCTTCTGCTCTGTTTTACTATTTCTGGTAACTGGTTATTTGATTATGATACTCACATTACTAATCAACATCTGTAAGATAAAGTAAATTATAAGTTTGCATTGTATACGCAGGTTTCCTTCTGCATAGTTGTGTATATACGCGGTTTTAATTAACAGAAGTAGCGTATATCATCTGGATTTGAAAAAGGGAATATTTGACTTGATAATATTGATTCCCCCCCCTCTCAGTATTATTTCCAACAATTGGTATCAGAGCAGGTCCTTCTGAAGAAGCTTGATCGCTTGACGGAAGATCCATCATCATGAGAAACTACGAGAGAGAAGCATCCATCAGGCCACCAATTTTTGGCGGGACAAACTTCGTATATTGGAAGGTAAGAATTATTTCTTATCTTCAATCTCTTGGTATAGAAGTCTAGGATATCATAGATACAGGGTACACTTTTCCATCAGCAACTCCTACAGATACGACTGAGAAGAAGCAGTTTGAAACAAATGCAAAGGCTGTCAATACTCTATTAGGATGTCTATCTCAATCAGAATTCGTCAAGGTTATGTAGTATAAAACCGCAAAA
>APFE031354374.1:0-10914 GCA_000404065.3 Pinus taeda | reverse complement strand
CTCTTCTAGACCAGTCCATCATTCAAAATATCTTTAAACTTTTACAAGATCTCTCTTACAAGGAAAATGGCTTTGAGAAATTAACAAACAAATAATAAACCTAGAAAAATTTCAGTTTGCACAGAAATCAAGGCATATCTACACGAAATGCATGGTCTGTGCTGCAATTTGTTCGGCCTACTCTTCAATCCCTACAAATGACTTTATGAATCCCTATAAATGACTATATGTCCTCCTTTGCTGGGTTGTACGACTGATATTCTCCTTGCTACTGATTGGATGTCTTCTTTTTGCTGAACTACTGCTAAAACTCCTTGCTAATCGCTGAAAATCAGACCTCCAATTTTTTTCTTCACTCATGTGACTTGTGAAATGAATGCTCTCTGTGCTTCTTTGTCGTTTGCCCCCTCTTTCTTTTATAACTTTTTTCTTATGACTTTGACATAAGCCAAAAACCTAATCTTCAATGTTTAAGATCTAATTTTGAAATCAATGAGTCTCTTTTAATTAAATCATTAAGTGACCTACTTTAGTCACATTATTAATTAAAAGTCACTTTAATTAAAAAATGTTCGTTTTGTTAATTAATAAAGTGAACATTGTTAATTAATAAAGTGAACATTTAGAAAAAGCATAGGATACATTTAATGAAGATTTGCATAAGTAGATACCCTCTTGGAAATACTTGTATGAGCTACATCTATTTTCATTGCCGAGGAGCTTTGGGGTGGAAGAGATTTGGGAAGGCAAAGCCACCTCTTGGTTGACCTATGTCATAAATGGTCACATCTACGATGATGCATGATTCGATAGTAAAAATAGATGTTGGGATAAACGATGACATGTGTGAAAGAAGACTATGTTAGATAATGGTTACAATTTTAGTTTTAATATCCCACTATTATTGATTAGTGAATGTCCACATTGCCCATTTTTAATGTTTTAGGTTCATTTAATAATCATCTTGACTTGACATTTTAAGCTTTGTCTCCCTTATCTTAATGCAATGATTTTGATGATATGTTGATATTTGTTGTAGCATGTCTTTTTTTATGCTAGAGGTCATCCTTTTTGGCTAAGAGATGGATTGCACTCGATATTATTTTGGTTATATGTACCCTTATATAATTGAGAACTTTTTCGTATTTGTGCATAAATGGTTTGGATTCATATGGATGCACATGAATATATACATTTTTCTTTAAATTTTGAATATTTTATATATTCTTTGGCCAACTGGATTTTGGTTTGGTTTTTTTATTGGTTCAGGTCCAATTTTGACTGGTTGGGGGGTCTACTTGTTTGGTGAACTGTCTGGTTTTGCTAACATTGCCTCATATTGAGGCAGAGGGTGGGAAAATCACTAAGGCTAATGCTAGATTACTTCCATTAGAGGGGATGCTATCTGCTCTAGGGCAAGCCATAACTTCATCAAAAGGCATGGGAAATCCACCTATACTAGGCAAGGTAGGTGGGCAATTTTTTTAATTGAAAAATCAATAGTTCGCAGGCCTCAAACACGATTTCATGCAATTTCATGCATATGGGTTGAGTATCGAGTCGTTGAACTAAGATAGGAAGAAATCTTTGGTTAGAGTGAGGATGGGTGCAAAGCCCCCACACAAATCTAGTGTTGAATCAGCGATATAGCAAGCACCCACCCTTCCATTGAAGTAATTCAAAATGGAGCGCACTCTTAAATGAATTACATTCTTGGAACAAAATTTTGAGGAGCCTTGATTCTCCATTATCTAGATTGACAAAATGGCGATGTATTTTTTAGTGGAGGCCATATTAGCTCGAGAAGTTTATATTTAAACAAAACAATGAAGAGCTAATAACTCTTCTCTCTCTAATTATGGTCTCAATGATCACCCAATTCACGATAATCTTTATCTTCATTATGCAAGAATATCAATACTGAGCGTAGTAATTAATATTGTATTTTTCCAATTTATGAATATAGTAAATTTACTTGTATTTATTCGGTTTATGAATTTCGTCTTTGTGATTTCTACGTTAAATTTATATTTTTGAATTTCTTTTAACTGAAAAGTGTTGTCCAATATATCATTTTCATTGTGAGAGATAATTTCGTATATTTGTAACGTTAATTTGCTTGTCTTGCCATGTCAATTGGTGATTGTGTAAGGAATTGACAACAAACTTCAAATGGTCTCATGTGAGTAGATGATTGAACTACCCTACTGTATCCACGTTGAATGTAAGCTTTCATCCCATGTTTTGGGATGCTTGTGATTATATCCCCTCAATAAATGAACAAGTATGGTGTATCCATTTACTTGGGTATTCACTGAGTGGATTTGAATCCATACCTTCTCAAGGAATGTTTCAGTTGTCTTTTGGGCTTTGATGCTCTTCTTACAATGAGTAAGAGCAATCACTTGCTGAATCTATCCATTGCCACTATAAAATAGTCATTTTCACTCTTTGTCCTTGGCAAATTTCCCAAGAAATCCATGGAAATGTGTTTTGTGTTCTAGAAGGAAGGTGTAACGTTGTATACAATCCCAATAGGGAGGTTGTTGGTTTGCTTATATCACAAAGTGTGGTTGCACTAACATACCTTGAAACATCTTGATCTATGCTCATGTCTTTTCAACAATTTTCCTTTGATGTTTCCTCCTTGTTTGGATGTCAACACCATTAAAAGAACTTTTTACTCACAGTTACCAACTTCCTGGCTTGATTGGCTCCTAATGACACAACCAGACATTCAATTTCATCAATATACTTAAGTAATAGCGAATATGAACATGCATTTCTTTGTCACTTGCATATTGGTGTCTTTGATTTCGAATCCAATGGATATGTTTGAGAATGGGCATGCGATTCCAAGCCAAGTTGTTGCACCAATGATTTGGAAATCAAATTATCTTAGAAATGGGTTCAAAGAGTCGACACCTTATTTGTGATCTGAATCTTTGGTAGGAAAAGTCTCTCTTTCCTCTTCAATTTTTTCTTTCCCTTCTTTTTCCATCTGTAAGGCTGATTTTTGTTCACCATTGGGCAAATTTCTTTTGCTCATTGCTAGATGATTTATTTTTCTCTTTCAAGGATAGATCCTCTTGCACGTACATGACTGATTTTTAATACTTGCAACCGTTCTTTTGCATGTTAAGCTTTGATTTTGGGGCTGGGCATGCCAATTTTACACCTCTAAATTGCATTCGATTTCTTCACCTTCAACTTGAGTAGTCATTCCTAGCTTCACAGCTTTGTTTTTATTTTTTCCTTTCTGAGTTTGTTGATGATGTAGTGCTTGTAATGATGTTTTGGGTCCCTACATGCATGAGATGTCACAAATGCATTTTCTTGCCTTCTATAGTATTTTTTTTTCAAAATTGCTTCATATGTTTTGCTTATTTGTCACCTCCATATACATTTTCATGGAAGCAACATCTAAATTCCTTGGAGAAGAATTATGACTAATGGCACAACATCACATTTGTTTTCATCAGTATACCTGCAAATAATAGAAAATCTGAACTCAAATTTCTTTGTCACTTGCATATTGGTGTCTTTGATCAACCAACCCACCCAAGGTGTGTGCTCAAGGATAGGCATGAGTCTCCAAGCCAAGTTGTTGCACCAATGATTCGGAAATCATTTTTTTCTCAAAATTGTGATCAACAAGAGTCGATGCCTTCAGTAAGAAGAGTCGATGATTCAAACCTTTGGTAAGAAGAGTTGATGATTTCCCTTACTACTTTATCAATTGGTGATTGTATATTTATCTTGGTCATTACTAGCTGATTTATTTTTCCTTTTCAACACTTTTTTTGGCTTGTTCATAGTTTTTCTTGCTCATACATCACTGATTTTTCATGGTTGCAATTGCTTATTTATTTATTTTGTATTTTGGGGTTGGTTTTAGGTCCACTCTAAATTTCTTAAGATTTCTTGTTTGTTTTTATTTTTTAGATGGGTACAAGGATGGAGCTTCCAACATGTCATCTTTTTATATCCATCAATGCTACAATGCTTACAATGATGTTTCGAGTCTCTACATGCTTGAGAAGCATGCACATGTTTTTTGTTGCCTTCCAAAATTTGTGATTGTAATTAGTTTTCGAAATTGCTTATCTTGATCCCCAATGGCCACCCCCTCCTCTCCCCCCGTTCTATATAGCTTGTTTTCTTGGACACATTATATAGCTTGTTTTCTTGCACACATCATAAAACAGAATTATGACTAATGGCACATCACATTTGATTTTATTGATATACTCAGAAATAGTAGCAAATCTGAACTTATATTTATTTCACTTTCATATGATAAACGTATCTGAAGATATGCATGAGTTTCCAAGCCAAGTTGTTGCATCAATGATTTGGAAATTAGATATTTCTAATAAATGGGATCCATAAGAGTTGATAACCTCTAATCTTAATCTTCCGTAGGAAGACTTTTCCTCTTTCTTTTTGCACCTGTAAGGCTGATTTTTGTTCACTAGGAGATTTCTCTTGCTCTTTGCTAGCAGATTTCTATTTCTTTTTCAAGATTGATTTGCTTTTGCTTGTGATTAAGTCCTTTTCACATACTTCCCCGATTTTATTTATCCATGCTCATTTTTAATACTTACATATTTGAGGTTCACTTTCTTTAATACTTAGGAACATTGGCTTCACTTTTTTTAAAATCATCACTAATTCTTCTATTGACTTCATCAATTTAATTTTCATTCTAAGCAAATTTTCTACACAATTCTCCAATCTTTTGATTCTTGCATCGTAAGTGTTATCTTCATGATTTAATCAATTCCAATTCATTTTCTATATCTATAGCTTCTCTTTCTCTAATTCCTTTGCCAAGAGCCTTCCCCTTTTGATTGAAAGTGTTACTCTTCGTTTCACTCCCGCAACTCTTAATGCTTGAAATTGTAGGTCAGTGGAACTACAATCTCTTTGTAGTTTGGATTAGTGCTTGCTAACCTCACGTGAATCCCTATTCAATTTGGAAACAAAATATGAACCCGGGAGACCAAAATCTTGAAAATGCACCCTTTGAAGATGATTCTTTGATACCAAGCTGAGTATTTGCTATTTCCATTCTCATAGCTTAAGACTTCACATTATTATTTGTTTTATGCTATAAGATTAAACTTGTTGCTTTACATATATTCATTATCAATGGTCATGTTATGTGTCATTACTATGATGTGATGATTTCATATTATTTTTGAATTTATGGACAGGATGTTGTGATGATTTGTTTCTTTGCCATATCATCGTGAATAATACATGCATGACCCATTGTGGCTGGTATATAGTTATGTACAAGTTATATTCTTTATTAGCTTGTGATAATTGTTTTGTTTTGATCATGAAATAATGTTGATATAATACCCGTGATGACATGTTGAAATAATGTGTGATTTATATATCGACCACAAGATGGCGATGGGTTGATAACGTGTGGTATATGCTAGTTACATTATAATTGTTGAGTGGTGATGATTGGATACATGTTATAAATAATATTTTGCTATTGTTCCTCACATTTTCAATGAAAGATCTCATGGGATCCCATATCCATGAAAAGAAGATCCCCTTATCAACAAAATCTTCTCCCTTGGGGGCAACTCAACAATTTCTCATTAAACATATTTGAGAATATAGGAAGTTAACTAATTAGTAGGGTGACAACTAATTACATTTATGGACAAGCAACTAGGAGGGGGACAAGTGAAGTAACTTAGGGTAGGGTGGTGGTGGGTGTGAGTAATTGAGATGGAGATAGTAAGTTGGTGAATTATGTGATTAGGGCGAGTACCATTGATTACATCAAAGATCATGAGCATTTATAATAGTAAAATACGAGCAGGGGGACCACTGGTGAAATAGTAAACCAAGAGGGGGCACAATAAATAGAAATGAATAATGGTAGTGAACCACCATTTTGTTGCATTAATTTACAAAATGGGAGTTAAACTATAAGTGGTGTGAACATACACTTTATTTTTTTGTTGGTTCTTGTCAAGCTATATTAGTAAAGTGCAACACAGAGGCTAATTAGGTAAACAAAGGCCATTGGCTATGTTTTATCCCTTTGAATTCTCTATACTGAGGCTACATAGAAGGTCTCTAGACACTCCATGGTACAAGCCTTAGAAATTTGGTCCTCTAAGATTATTAATATAGCATAACTGTCAATATGAATTACTTAACCTCTTGAGATTGTCAATAAAGCAACACCATCAATATGGCCTTTAACCAATCACCTAGCCATTAGTTTAGGAAGAGGATTCCTCAAATAACATCCAAATTCACCTTAGAGCTAAGTAGATAGCTAAGAGATTTAACCACTAACGTTGGGGGAAACCTTTGTCAGATATATTTGAAATTTCCAACCTACTTTGAAGATCATATCTTAATGGTAAGACACACTTGATAAGGCATGAAGTAATGCTTCAATGCTATTAATAAGCCGAACCTTAGAGCAAGAAGAATTCCTAGAGGGAAGGGCCACTCTACTTGATCATAAAAAATGTGCCAAGAAGATTTATAGACTATAAGTCATGAGCAAAAAAGGAAAAAATGTAAAGGCCGATAAATGATACATAACAACACCACATATATGTGAAGGGCTATTCTACTCCATCATGAACTTTCTAAAACAAGGTGAGGTCGAATGACTTGTGCAATCTATGCCTTGAATTGTCCCCAAATTCACCTTGTAGCTTAATAAATATCTAAGAGTGTCAACCGTTACCACGAGGATTGGCACTGAGGGGCACACTAGAGAGTTTCTTGCTTGAAGATCATAAACAATGTGCCAAGAAGATTTATAGACGTATAAGTCATGAAGCAAACAAAGAACAAATGTAAAGGCCAATAAATGATTCATAACAATACCACATAAATGTAAAGGGCTATTCTACTCGATCATAAACTTTATAAATCAAGGTAAGGTCAAATGTCTTGTGCACTCCATGCCTTGAATTGCACCCAAATTCACCTTGTAGCTTAATAAATACCTAAGAGCTTCAACTGCTACCACGAGGATTGACACTAAGGGGCATACTAGAGGGTTTCTTGCTTGAAGATTGAGGGTGGCTTTTAGGTAGAAATATTCTCATTGGCTTCCCTTAGGAAGCAGAACCTTGAAAGCTTTTGTAGGTTGGTCCCCAATTTTCACAGAGTGGAGTTGCACTCTTTGAGTTCTTCTTGCAATGTATTTTTTTGTTAGGGCCATTCAAACCCTAGAAATCCCATGAGGTCACTTTTTGAAGATTACTTGTAATCTCTGCTTTGGTATGGAATTAGTAGTATGTGATGATTTAGTATTATTTTTGAATTTATGGACATGATGTTGTGATGATTTCTTTCTCTGCCATATCATTGGAATAACACATGCATGACCCATTGTGGTTGGTTTATAAATATGTACAAGTTATATTCTTTATTAGCTTGTGATAATTGTTCTGTTTTGATCATGAAATGATGTTGATATAATGCATATGACGACATGCTTTGATAACATGCATTGTGTGCCATTTATATATCTATTGATCACAATATGGCTATCAGTTGATAACAGGTGGTATGTTAGTTACGTTGCTGAGTGGCGATGATTGGGTATATGCTATAACTATGTTCTTATTATTATGGCTCACATTTTCAATGAAAGATCTCATGGGATCCCATATCCATGAAAAGAAGATCCCTTTATCAACAATTAGTAGGGTGACAACTAATTTCATGTATGGACAAGTAACTAGGAGTTGGGGAAAGTAAAGTAAGTTGGGGTGGAAGTTGGGGCGGCGTGGTGGTGGGCGTGAGTAATTGAGATGGAGATAACAAGTTGGTGAATTGTGTAATTAGGGCAAGCACAATTGATTACATCAAAGATCATGAGCATATAATAGTAACAAACTAGTAGGGGGACAATAAATAGAAATGACTAATGGTAGTGAATTTATGTTGTTGCATTAATTCACAAAATGGAAGTTCAACTATAAGTGGTGTGAACATATGCATGATTTTTTTTTGTTGATTCATAGTGAATTAATGCAACTACATGCTAGTGCAAAGGAAGAATTTTTTGTAAAGCTACACTAGTAAAGTGCAACAAAGATGCTAACTAGGCCAACAAAGGCCATTGGCTATGTTTTATCCCACTGAATTCTCCATCTTATGACTACATAGGTCTTTAGACTCTCCATGGTATGAGCCTTAGAAATTTGGTCCTTTGAGATTGTCAATATAACGACATCGCCATTATTGCCTTTGACCATTACCTAGCCTCTTGAGATTGTTAGTAAAGTGACACCATTAGTGTGGCCTTTGACTAACTACCTAGCCTCTATTTTGGGAAGAGGATTCCTTGAATGACACCCAAATTCACCTTAGCTAAGAGCTTTAACCACCAACATTGGGGGCAAGGGGCACCTTATTGACATATATTAGAAAATTCCAACCTAGTTTGAAGAACATATCTTAACAGGAAGACATGATAAGACATGGAGTAGTGCTTCAATGCTATTGACAAGTCAGACCCTAGAGCAAGAATAATTCTTAGAGTGAAGGGCCCCTCTACTTGATCATAAAGGATGTGCCAAACCCTTGAATAATCTCCAAGAAGATTTATAAACGTATATAACCCATGAAGCAAAAAAAGAGCAAATGTAAAGGTTGGTAAATGATTCATAACAACACCACATAAATGTGAAGGGCCACTCTACTCAATTATAAACTCTTTAAATCAAGGTAAGGTCGAACGACTTGTGCACTCCATGCCTTGAATTGCACCCAAATTCACCTTATAGCTTAGTAAATATCTAAGAGATTCAATTGCTGCTACTAGGGTTCGCACTAAGGGGGCACACTAGAGGGTTTCTTGCTTGAATATTCAGGGTGGCTTTTAGGTAGAAATATTCTCAGTAGCTTCCTTAGGTTGAAAGCTTTTGCAGGTTTGCCCCCAATTTTCACTGAATGGAATTGCACTTGTTGAACAATGTATTTTTTTGTTAGGGTCATTCAAATCCCAGAAATCCCATGGGGTCACTTTCTAAAGGCTTACTTGTAATCTCTACTTTGTATGGAAATAATTATAGGGGATGAGTCTCTTCATGTCATTGCTTCCAGTGGGCCCCTAACACATTTACCCACTTTATGTGGGTGGGTTGCTAGAGAGTGTGCTCTCCACTGACTATTTCATGGCACTAAAAGGACACTTAACACATTTACCCACTTTATGTGGGTGGGTTGCTAGAGAGTGTGCTCTCCACTGACTATTTCATGGCACTAAAAGGACACTGACTAAGGGGTAATTCTCTTTGGGGTGAGGGTTTTGTTGTACTATACCTTTATTTTTCAAAAACATTTCAGCCTAGACATCATGTACTCTTTGGGGTGAGGTTTTTGTTGTACTATACCTTTATTTTTCAAAAACATTTCAGCCTAGACATCACGTACTCATTGCATAGGGAGCTTTGTAGGTAGGAGAGGTTTGGGTAGGCAAGGGGACCTCTTGGTCGACCTAGGTCATAAATGGTCATGTATGCGATGGTCCATGATTTGAGAGTGAAAGTAAAATGTGGGATAAGCAATGTATTGAACTTCTTTGGTTTGACTTGATTATGAACTTTAATGAACACAAATGCCTTGTGGTCTTTAGACACACATAAACCTTAATGCAAACTCCATATTGAAGTCGAGGGTGGGAAAATCACTTAGAGGGGATGCAATCTACACTAGGGAAAAAGCCACAACTTCATTGGGTGCACATAGAAATCCTATATACAAGGCAAGTTAGGTGGGCAATTTTTTCAATTGAAAAGTCAATATTCGAAGGGCCTCGAGCATGATTTCATGCATATGGGTTGAGTGTTGAGTCAAGGAACTAAAATAAGAATAAATTTAGTAGGAAGTCTTTGGTTAGAATGGGTGCAAAGCTCACACACCTTAAATCCATCTAACTTAGGAAGCACCATAATGAGATTTAATGTAATGGTGCCTATGATGTAATGAATAGAAACAATGTTGAATTAATTAAGTGGATTACAACTTTGAAACAAATTTTTCAAGAGACTTCAATAATTTTGTAGATTATTTTTTTAGTGTAGATTATCTCTCATATTATCTCACTTTGTATTTTTGAGTTTATATATATATATATATATATATATTATATATATATATACTATATAATATATATATATATATTTAATTCACTTAATCATTGTTTAGTTTCCTTTGATAATTTGTTAAATATTTTAATGGTGTATATAGCTTTTAGTATGATAATTATGATAATTATAATATTTAATGGTATATATAGTTTCTATTTTAATTATAAAATGGAATAGAAGCTTTAATTTGAATTGGTTGATCTATAACGCAGGAAAATATTAAATTATTACGAAGAGGAGGGAAGGAAAAACTACATTTTATATAAGTTTTGATGAATGGCCTCAAAAGTTCTAATCAATGACTTGTGACTTTGAGACTTTTTACAATATGACTCCATCTATATATATCCTTGAAATTCATTATTGTGGTTGTACTTTCGTACTTGAAATTTAAAGTTTGTTGGGGTGATTTTGTTAAAATTAAAAAATTGAATGTGTAATCATTTTAATTTTGATGACATTGTATTAATGTGGGAATTATATTATTAAAATGATAGTAATGTTAGCTTTGATTATAATATAGATGTTGAAATTTAATTTTTCAAATAAACATATTTAATAATATATTAACAAATCTTGAAATTATATAATAGGTATATTTTTAATTAATAAAATAAAATAAGTTCATGTTAATTATGACTATATAAATAAAACAAAATAAATTTATGTTAATTATGATTATATATGAAATCATATTTATTTTTAATTTATAAAATAAATAAGTTTGTGTTAATTATGATTATATATAAAATTATCT
>APFE031354364.1:0-39081 GCA_000404065.3 Pinus taeda | reverse complement strand
CCCCCCCCCCCCCCCTCTCTTAGTATTATTTCCAACAGAAGGATTGATTGGTCCCACAAAATCTAGAGCCCACTTGTCAAAAGGTTCTAGGACGATTTGGGGCTATAACGACATCTCATCTGATTGCATTGGTTGGCCCATCCTTCAACAACTATCACATCACTTCACAAATTTCTTGGCATCTTGAAGTATTGTCGGCTAGTAGTACCTTGTTGAAAGGACTTTGTATCATGTCTGTTTGTTAGTGAAGTGTCCTCCGCATGGTTCCTCATGACAAGCTTTAAGGATATCAAAGACTTCATCTTCCTAACACAACGCCTGATCTGGAAATATGGTCCAGTGTGGTAGATGTTCCCATATATCTAGGTCTATGTAGTACTTTGCTATATGATTTTTATTTTCTCCTTGGAGGACAAATACTATGGAAACTTCCGTGTAGCAAGATAATTAGCTATATCTGCATACATAGGTAAGTAGAAATAGAAAAAATATATTCATAAGGGAAAGAATCTTTAGTGGGAGTGCAACTGTCATCAATAGTTATCCTAGAAGGAAATTCAACTACTACATTATCTTTTCCAGGCTTATCTACAATAGTAATATCAAATTCTTGTAACGACAATAACTAGCATGTGATCCTATAATTTGTAATTGGCTTATTCATTAAAAAACGAATGGTATAATGGTCAGTGTGTACAAATACTTGATACCCGATGATGTAATGCCAAAATTTATTGATGGCATGCATGACTGCTAAGAACTCCTTCCCGGTCACTGTGTAATTGAGCTCAACTGGAGTTAGATTTTTACTTATGTAGTAAATAGCATAAGGTTTCTTATCCTCCAATTGGCCCAAAACAACACCTACAACAATATTCGATGCATCCGTAGCTATGTGAAATGGCAGTTCCCAGTTAGGTCCTTGCAAGACCAGAGCTACTGATACACAACATTTCAACTTTAAGAATGCTTGCTCAAACTTCCCTGTCCACAAGAAATCAACATCCTTTATGAGAAAGGAAAATAATGGCTATGCAAGTTTTGAAAAAAAATCTATAAATATTAGGTGATACCCTGTATGCCCCAAGAAACTACGTACCTCTTTTTGTGTTTTGGGGGTTGGAATTTTTAGAATTACCTCTATTTTTGCATGGTCTACCTTGATTCCGTTAGCAAAAATGTAATGTCCAAGCACGATCCCTTCAGTCATCATCATGTGACATTTCTTAGTGCTCAAGGCAACATTTGTCTGTACACACCATTCAAACACTTTTTCCAAATTGACTAATGTTGTTTCAAAAGCATCTCCATAAGGTTTGAAATCATCCATGAAGATTTCCAGGTAGTCATTCAACAAGTCAGAGAAAATTCCCAGTATTTCCCTTTGAAAGGTTGTTGGTGCATTAGACAGCCCAAAAGGAAGTACTTTGTATGTATAGGTTCCCCAAGGACAAGTAAAGGTCATTTCATCCTGGTCTTCCGTGGCAATCTGTATCTAATTATAGCCACTAAATCCATCCAAAAATGAAAAGAATTTCTTTCCAGAGAGAGTATCAAGGACCTGATCTATAAATGGTAAGGGAAAATGGTCCTTCTAAGTGGCTTTGTTGAGTTCTATGTAATCAATACAAACTCTCCACTTGCAATTTTTTTTAGGAACAATGACAAGCAGTGACACCCAATTGCTGTCAGATATTGGATAAATAAAATTAGCACTCAGGAGTTTTTGTAGTTCTTCTTTCACCACTTCCTTTAGTGCAGGGTTCATGCGATACTGTGGTTGTCTGACTGGTTTGCAGCCATCCTTCAAATAAATACGGTGAGTGCATAGGTTAGGGTGGATCCCTTTCATATCTATATAATCCCATGCAAATGCCTTTTTATACTTCTATAACAGCTGTAATAACCGTCGGTTTTGTTAAGCAGTCAAATTGGGATTAACATTCAAAAAATTTCCAGATTCAATCTCAATTGGACTACTCTCAATATTTGGAGCGGTTCTCATTTGTTCAAAATCTATTTCTTCCACCTCTTCTTCCTCATTTGCATTTTTAATAGAAGCAACAGAAAGTGAATTACTAATAAAACCGTTAATAACATCATCTTCTGTTTCATTTTTGAAATACTGGGCTCTCCCCAGAGTGAGGAGTGGCAGGGAAAGATCTGACTTAGGCTCAAACTCATCCCACCAAGGGTTGTACACATCCATATTTGGTTTTGGAGGATAAATATTAAGGTTCTGGGTTACCTGGCCATCCGATATTACCATGGATCTCGGCCTGTAGCCTATAAATGCATCTGCAGTGGCCAACCAAGGTCTCCCTAGGATCAAAGGATGCCCCCCCAAATTGGTTTTGGGCTGTAAGATACAAAAATAAGACGGATATCTCTAGGAAGCTATCGTAATCACTATATCCTCTAACATCCCCTCAAGTTTAACATGGGACCTGTCTACTAATTCAAACACAGTAGGAGTATGTCTGAGTCCTTGTAGCCTGAGAGCAATAAAGAGATCTTTCGTCATTACATTAATGGCAACCCCAAGATCAATCAATGTGTTGGCTATTGGCTGATCATTAATGTAGACAGTGACTGTAGGATTTCCTGGATCATTGTACTTAGTAAGGAGAGGTTGAGAAGACCTTAATTCGGATAATTTTCCCATCACATGGATGGTGGTAGGGTCTTTAAGCTTCCTCCCAGGTTTCTTGATGCACAAATCTCTCACTATCTTAGCATAGGGGGGCACTTATTTAAGGGCTTGCAACAGAGGAATTCGTACATACAAATTTTTCAACTCCTTAAGAAAATCAAATTCAGGCTGTGACGTTATCCTAGGTTTGGCCAATCTCTGAGGGTAGGGGGGGTCCTACGTTACAACAGTCGAATCTGTTGTTACAGGTGTATCAACCTTCCCTGAATTAGCTGTTATAGATGTAACAGTTCTTTGAGGGTCAGTTGTTACATATGTAACAACTTCCTCTATATCAGTTGTTATAGGCGCGGTAGCCACCTCAGAGCCTCTGGCATCTCCTCTAGATGGATCATAGTCCTCCTCTAAAATGATAGGGGAGTGATAGGGTTAATTACCATCCCTGATCGCAATTGTATTTCATTAAGTCCCATAGGGGTAATAAGGTAGGTATAGAAGGTCGTAGGAGCCTCTATGCCCTAAGTTGCTTTATTTTTTGGGTTTGGGTTAGGTTGCATAGGTAATTGGGGTTGCATAGGTGGTGGAGGAGTAGGAGCTTGGAAAGGAGGTAACTGCAGCTATTGTTGCATGGGTGGTGCAGGCAAAGCTGAATTTTGGACATTTCCTCTCCAGTTCTGGTTTCAAGGGTATGGTTGGGATTGAGGATATTAAACAAGAGGAGATGGAGACCATTGATTCCAAGGTGAAGGGAACTGTGCTAAAGGAGGGGCAGAATATTTCCATGGATATTTCTAGTTATTATATGCATTGTTCCATGGATTGAAAGAGGAAAAGTCTTGAGACCTATTTGGAAGTCACGGTTTCCATGGCCTCCTTGGTGGGATGAAGTAAGAGGATTGGACCTCTTCGCTTGATTCTCTGAGGACTACCTTTAGTCTAGGAAGCTTTGGATACTTCTCCGTCAAATGCTCCAACTCAGAGATATTACATAGGCTAATGTTGTTCAATTCACATTCCCTGAAAGGATGTTTCTTCTGACAAGTCGGACAGAACACAACCAGGGGTGTGTCAACTTTTGATTGTGTCTTCTTAATCTATGTTGTTGTTATCTGGGCCGAGAGAGTACTGAGGATATTGGTCTTGAAATTTTCGAACAAATTCCCAATATTTTCTCTGATTACTCCTCCACCTACAGATTTTTGTATCCAAACAGAGGCATCCTGAATTGTACTCCTTCCTTTGGATGATCCTCGAGAGCATCTTAGGCAGAGATTTACAATTTCAGCAAATGGATCTTGCGATATATCACCTTTTCCCAATAGGTACTTTAGCGTGTCAAGGTAGTCATCCCTCATTCCTCTGATGAATATAGTCTTCAAGATTTCCGGGTCTAAATCACTATGTTTAGACCTCTACATATTGTAGTGGAATCGTTACACATAATCTTCTAGGCTTTCATCCTCCTTCTGGGTCATCCTAAATATCTCTTCCCTTAAATCCCTGGTCCTGCAATAGTCTTGGTATTTTGACAAGAACGTCTCCTTCATATCATTCCACGTTGAAATAGAAGCGGAACCCAATCCCATGAACCATCTCAAGGCTACCCCTTTTAAGGTAGTAGGAAATAGCTTTAACTACTGAGCATCTGCTGGTATAATCATAACTTCTACATAAGACATCAAACTCAATTAAGAATGTGTCTGGATCTTCCACTGTCATCCCCTGGAAGGATGGTAAGGATGATAGAGGAATATTCTTCATAGGAGCTTCACCTCTGATATTCCTGATTGGGAACTCAAAGGTAGTGGTAGTGGTGTTTGTTTTAGCATTGTTGTCCCCCATGATTAATTCTGCTAACCCTTGTTGTATCAGACGTCCTTGAACTGTGTTTGTGATGGCCCTGTAGATGAAGTTAGTGCCTCAGATACCCCTGGGGTTGGCTGTTTCACCGCACTACCTGTATCTGGATGTTGATAAACCAATAGGTGTTTTCTCGTCTCAGGTGTCTGATGTTCCCCCTCAGTTTCCCCTTGCCCCTCGGTCCTCAAATTATGGCTACTAGCTTCCCCTTGTTGCTCATGAATCAAATCCTTGACCTTGGGGGTATGAGTGCTAGCTTTAGAATGATATGATCCTGAGATGGAGGAATTAGAGGTTTCTGCTTTTTCTATGGGGGTAACATCTTTCTGCGTCCCTATTTTCCTTGTATTCCTTTGAGAGACAGGCTATTATTTTTCCGCATGGGAGATTAATTCCTATATAAATGTCTTCCTTCCCAAATCTTCACCCTTCGTTTCCTTTTTACGACCCGTCATTCCTATGACTTATTAGAGTGGGGGTGATTCTAGTATCTCTGTAAGTCCTACAAGTGCACACATGGACCCTATGTGTAATAAATCACACTCTAAGTGTCTCAATCGTGAATAGTGGTGAGCCTGCCCAGGTATGTTAGAGTGATGCGTAGGTTCTTACCTCTTGTCTTACCCCCCAGCGACTAAAGAGCTGAAGACACGCTAAAAAAAATAAAAATTTCCTAAGTGTCCTAGTAATCACAATGGTGAGCCCACCCAATATATTAGAGCGATGTGCAGGTTCTTACCTCTCGTCTTACTGCCCAACAACTGTGGACTAGGAACACTCTATATCAAACAAGCAACTTGGCTGATTGTATCGTCAACTTGCCATCCCCGACAATGGTGCCAAAATGTAGTGTTGTTTTAATCAACCTTAATTGACTGAGGTTGCAACATTAATTGTCAACCCAGGGTAGGTCTTGCTGTTTGAATGGAGTTCGCACTGTCTATGTCAATACACTCCAACCAAGAATAAGAAAATGCAGAACACTATGAGAGATTAGTTATAAAGAGAGCTTCAGCGTAAATCACATAAGAAATATTTTTGCCAACGCGTTTCGAACCAACCAATGTGGTTCATCATCAGGACAAGTTGAAAGAACAGATCTAGACCATCGTGTTAAATAGTATAAGCAGAGACTCCAACAGCTAAAACCCTCCAACGGCTACTTTATCAATCAGGAACCCTAGTCAAACTACCTCTAATTAATTTAATATTAAAATACAACCAAGGGTTAATTAGTTAGAAAAATTCATATATTTACCTTGTCCTGATGATGAACCACATTGGTTGGTTCGAAACGCGTTGGCAAAAATATTTCTTATGTGATTTACGCTGAAGCTCTCTTTATAACTATGACAAATCACAGAAGTCTCAATTCTACTATGAGAGATGTTGCTAATCTAAATTTTTGAATCAAACCATGTGTGTAGATAGAAAAAACACTCTACAGAATTAAATCACAACTTGCAGCTATCAAAATAAAGGTGTGCCACATAGCAACTAGCATCTATTCCAGCTAGTTACTACCATTCTGTTAATTAACTCAGTGTAGCAACATAATATAAATGAAAAAACAACGAATGTAATCCACGATTTATACAAAAACAACGAAAAACCATAAATCAATTAACTAAAATAGAATGTACACTACTTATATCACTGTAATCCCTTCCAAAAAGAGGAAGGCCCTTCCTCCTTAACAGGGCACAGGAAGAACACAAAAGTGATTAACAAATCAATTGAAGGATAGTAACATCATCACCGTGCTAATTGATATTAAAATAAACTTAGAATTACAGAAGGAGCTTAACAATACTCTTCATTATGTCGTCTCTTATACATGAAAAATTGAGTCTTTTATAGTTATTACAACCTGAAATTAGAAACAGATCAGTCATGAGAATCTCATGATTCTCATGTTGATCAAAAATAAAAGAAGTTACAACCTATTGCTAAATACAAATATACATCAGTTATGATTGCAATTGCTTGAGTGTTGTTGCTTCAAACATAGACAATCCCTATTGTCGATAGCTATTATGTGGAACAGTACCCAAATTTCCCAGCTTCAGCGCAACAACATCGAGTGAATGGTGGTTCAGGATGATGCAGCACAGCTGGCGACATCATTGTTGTTGTGACGGCAGATCAACACGAGGTGTATCATCATCCTGTAACAACATCCAATGTGTAACAACAATCTATAACAACATCCAATGTGTAACAACAATCTATAACAACATCCAATGTGTAACAGCAACCTGTAACAACATCCAATGTGTAACAATAACCTGTAAGAGCATCTAATGTGTAGCAGAAACCTGTAACAATATCTAATGTGTAGCACTAACCTATAACAATACTCAGGGTGTAACAACAAACCGTTCTACCCTTTCCTGCATTTAATCCTTGCTACCTGTATGCTTCATAGCTTCATTCTCGCGAGTCAACACCTGAAAATAAGAACGTTCCAAAATACTTCTTCAATGATCTCCCAGTTAGCCACAAAAAGGAATAAAGTCTCGTATTATTCGGTAAAATATAACAAAGTAACATGACAGTAGAATAGGTTAAAAAGGTAAGAAAACATGGAATTTGGTCATATAAAGTCATAGGCCTGGGGGACAAAAAGGTTAAAATAGGGGAAAGAATGTGCAGAAAATAGGTTAAAAACCACTCCCAACAAGTAGCTAAAATATTAAGGAAAAAAGGACAGAGTTCACTTTAGGATTGCACTAGGGTTTTTGGATGCCATTCGCACTAGGGTTTTCTCCTAGTAGGCTCTGAGCAAGAATTTATGACTATATCAAACAAGCAGGATAGAATATTTGGGGATGATATTTGAGGACCACCTTGATGGGGATTCAAATTTCTGTTCTTTGAAAGAGAGGATTGGTATAGTATTGGAGGAGTAGGGAGTTTGGGAATTTGTGTAGAGTGCACTTGCTGCACCACCATATCCTCAACAATTTTCCTAGCATAACTAGACCTATTTAAAGGTGAGAAGAATAGTACTTGAAGGAGTCAAGGATCATACCATACATCACCCTTCTAGAAATAAGATAACTCAGGACATGTGGATAGATATCTTAGGGTTGTACCAAGTTATGTGTGAGGCTAGGAAGTTGGTACTCAGAGATAAATTCATAAATATCAAGATGACTAAGTATGAGCCCCTAATTTCTTACTTGACTAGATTTTCCCAAGTGAAGAATGAGTTAGCTTGGGTTGGGGATACAGTCTCAAATAGATACCTTGTTAGTTTTTCAATATTGGGCTTTCACAAGTCATGGGTAAAATTCACTAATGTTGTGAATGGCAAAGAAAAGCTTCCATATAGGGAGTGGATATGGAGTGATTGTGTGTAACAGGAGATCCAAAAGCAATATAAATATGGGTCTCATGTGAAGATTAAGGAAGAGGAAAAAATTTCTCTAGCTAGAAAATGGGGCAAGGCCAAGGGCAAGAAAAATACAAGAGGGGAAAAGTCAAGTTTAGGAGGAAAGAAAGAAGAAAGATCTCAACAAACTCAAGTGCTTCTCTTGTCATTAGTTTGGGCACTACTCCACCAAATTTCCGGACAAGGAGAAGGGATCCAAGAAGATCGCATGCCAGCATCAACAAAGGTGTAGGAATTTACTTCTCATTCTGAGAAGGGGGTTTCACTCATAGCTTGCATGACAAGCTTAGTGGCTAGTAGTGTGTGTCATATTAATTGTCACAACTTGTCATATGAGCCATAATAAGGGATATTTCAACCAACTGATAGAGAAGAATATGTAGTTTCATATAGAGAGGGGAGATGATGGTAGGTACATAGCATAGGGCATGGGTATTGTCAAGTTTGAGAGGAATTCCGAGAATCCTCTCTTGCTCGGAGATGTCATCTATGTCCCAAGGTTGAAGAAAAACCTTGTTTCAGTCTCAACCTTGGAAAAAATGGTTATGAGGTTATCTTCAGTAGAGGAAAGGATTTCCTCAAGCCCTTACATTTTGGAGCTAGGAAGCAGAATGGAGCTATAGTGAAGAACCTCTATAGTTTACAATTTGAGATAAAATTGGCCTTGACAAATAGAGATATCAATGCACATAGATGTGACATTAGGGAGCTTTGGCATATTTATATGGGTCACTTACACCATGGAGTGTTGAAGATTTTTAGGGGGATTTCTACAATGTTACCACAACAAAATGTAGATCAGGATGATGTGTGCAAGAGTAGCAAACTTAGAAAGTATGCCACAATATCCTTTTTCTAGTAGAGACAACAGGGCCAAGAGCATCTTAGAGTTGGTATATTTGGATGTATGTGAACCACTTTACTTTTCATCCTTGATGTGATAAAGAAATCATGTCACCTTTATTTATGGCCACTTGAGAAAGACATGAATCTTCTTCATGAAGAAAAAGATCAAGTCTTCTAGAAATTTGTGGAGTTCAAATATTTGGTGGAGAACTAGACTACTAGGAGGATAAAGGCGCTAAGATTAGACAACTATGGGGATCACATCTCCAACACCTTCAAAGAATTGTGTGTCAAGGATGGCATCAGGAGATAACTCATTGCACCTTATAACCCTCATCAGAATGGGGTGGCTGAGCACAAGAACTAGAGCATTGTTGGAGAAACCTAGGATATGTTGCATGACCAAGGGCTACCTATGTTTCTTTAAGAACATGCATGCAACATTGCATTCTTTTTGCAAAATAGGATTCCACACACGGTGCTAGGAATAGTCATACTAGAGGAGGCTTTCACAGGAAAGAAGCCTAACGTGCCTCACTTCTGGATCTTTGGTAGCCTTGTTTATTTCCATGTCTTGTGATAACTTACATAAGATGGATCCCACAATAGAGAAGGACATTTTCATGGGTTATAGCGAGACATCTAAGGCATACAAGGTGTATGTCCCAACACCTAAGAAGATAGTGATCGAGCGTGTTATGAAGTTCGAAGTGGAGAGGGCACTCAAGAAGTACTTTAACTAAGAGCATGATGCAACATAGGAGGAGGAGTAGTAGGCTACCAAGCATGAGCTCAACTAGTTCTTCAAACTTCATTACAACTAGTTATAGGGCAGGTCGACTAGCATGCAAATGAGGAGAAAGCGGAGGAATAGGAAGGAAGAGTAGAGCTATAGTTTCCCACTTAGCCAATGAATCCTACTATAGTGAGAGGATGATCCAGGTGGGAAAATAACTTGATTAAGGAGGCTTAGGATAGAGTTTGAATTCCCAACTTCACATTCAAATAGAGTAAACAACTACAAAGATATACCTGGTTTATGACAGTTATGACTGAGGTGATAGACTCATAACCTTCTTGTTATAAGGAGGCAACTACTTAGTAGGTATGGTGAGATGCCATGATGGAGGAATATTCCTCTATCATGGAGAATGACATCTTGAATATTGTGACAAGACCAGTTGGAAAGTCAGTGGTTTGTTCACGTTGGGTGTACAAGATTAAGCATACAATTGATGGGAGTGTGGAGAAGTGCAAGGCTAGATTTATGGCCAAAGGTTTCTCTTAGGTTGAAGGGATATATTATGATGATATGTTCACACCAATGGCCCAATATTCACCCGTTAGGATTATTTTGGCAATTGTAGCATAGATGGGGTGGAAGATCCACTAAATGGACATGAAGACCACCTTCCTTAATGGAGTTATTTAGGAAGAGATATATGTTGAGAAACTTGACAGGTTTGATACTTTTAGTAGAGACATGCATGTTTACATGTTGAAGAGAGCTCTTTATGGGTTCAAGTAGAAACCAAGGGCTATGCATGGATAGAAAATTACCTTCTCGAATCGGGCTTCACCAAGAGTGAAGTTGACCCTAACATGTACTACATTGTGGTTTTGGGCCAATCTCTCATTCTTGTGTTATATGTTGGCGATTTAATATTGATAGGGGATAAGGAGCTCATCTGTGACTGCAAGAGAGATTTTTCAGAGGAGTTTGAGATGAAGGATATAGGTTTGACGCATTATTTCCTTAGGTTGGATGTTTGGAAGGGTGATGGAGAGATATTCTTGGGACAAGCTAGGTACATGTAGGATATTCTCAAGAGGTTCCACATGCAAGATTGCAAACCCATGACCATGCCTCTAATCACAAACTAGAGGAAGGTGGAGACAACTAGAGGTGAGTGAGTGTATCCTACTCTTAGGAAACTCATAGGTTCATTGATGTATTTGGTGAACACACGACTAAGTATTTACTTTATAGTTAACCAATTGAGTTGGTTTATGGTTGAGCTGACCAAAGTGCATTGGGTTGCTACCAAGCACGTGCTGAGGTATCTCAGGGGCATAATAGATTCTGGGTTGTTGTATAGGCAGGTTGATGGAGTCAGTTTTCAGCGATTCATAAATGCAAATTTGGTAGGGGGTTTAGTAGATAGGAAGAGCACTTTAGGTTGTGCTTTCAGTGTTAGGCTAGTAGTTGTTTCATGGTTTAGCAGTAAGCAAAGATCAATGGCACTGAGCTTGACTAACGCTGAGTCAATGGTTTCTAGCTTGGAAAATTGCAAGGCTATTTGGTTGAGGAAACTACTTGTTGGGTTATTCAATCAAAGGTTGGAGCCCACAGTCATAAACTATGATAATCATAGATGTATCAAGCTCTCTGAAAATATATTGTTTCACGAATGCTCCAAGAACATCAAGAATAGGTACCACCATATCAAAGAATGTGTTTATATAGGTAAAGTGAGACTTTAGTACATACCTACAGAGGACAAGCCAAAAAATATCTTTACCAAAGAATTGACAAGAGGTAGATTCATTTACTTCAGAGATAAACTAGGTGTAGTATAGAAAACCTTCCTCTCTAAGAGTAAGCGTTAATTGAAGTTGGAGATGGAAGGGTTCTTATACTCAATTTAGAAGTCTGCTAAATTTGGTAGACGAACCCACAAGTGAAGCTAAGCCACAGTTTAATTTTCTTAATTTTGGCTTAGGAAAATTTTGATTTTCCTATAGTTAAAAATAGAATCGGTCTCATTTGTCCATTGAGTTTTAATCTTAGTCATTTGTGGAAGATGGAAGGTTTTTATCTCAACCGTTCATGGAAGATGGAAGGCCAAGTCAACTTTATAAGGAGAGAAAGGGCCCAAAATTAACATAGGATTATGCACTAGAGACTTGTGTGTTACAACTCAACAAACAAGGGTTTCTAGATCAACGCAATAAGGTATGAAGAGAGGCAAAATAGCCTCAACAATTTCTTCAGTCAACACATTTATCTTTCAGGGCCAAGTTAGCTTGTGTAGAGAGGCCATATTAACCTAAAATAATTGTGAGTTAGGCTATAATAGTTGCGTAGACAAGAGGGTCGAGTTAGCCTGTAACAACTATGAAATCAAGGAGGGTCGAGTTAATTGTAACATCTACACAAAGAAGGAAGCCGAGTTGGATAAGAGTGCACATATCAATGTGTTGAGGAACAATGAATTGAAGGGAAAATTTTCCCTTTGATTTTTAATAATTATTTGAGATGTTTGCTAAGAAAAATAATAAAAACACACAAGTTGATAGATTTTCCCCAGTTGGGGTGTCCTGCGTAAATTATGGTGTATTTTTTATTGTGTTCTTGTGTCTTCGTGGATTTATTTCCCACTGCTATTATTTGTTAGAATACTCAGAATATTTAGTAAAAGTGTTTGGAGTCCAGTTTTCAGTTTCTTCATTGCAGAATTTTTATTAAATTAGCAGTTAGGTATTAGAAATCTAACAATATTGAAACTTCAAAGGCCTATTGCTTTTATGATCCTTCCATCAATAAGATGATTGAGTGGAGGGATATTTTCTATGACAAATTTATTTCCCATGGCCTATTGAGATCTTACCCCACTCTTATTACAAAAGATTCACCTCTAATTGTCTCAATGGACCTTTCTTTTACAAGACCTAATGATCTTCCTCTTTTGGGTGCTTCTTTTGACACCTTTTCTAAAGGAACTCAATTAACAATCCATGATGAGGCTTGTATTGATGACTTTTCTAATTATATTAACACTAAAGCCTCTTCTACATAGGTGGATTTATTCGGTGTCTTATTGGTTGAGCTAACGTATCATAGTGCTACCGAAAAACTCTCTATTTCTACACCCCACCAATTAGGTCATTGCTAATTCCTATTTAGACCACATCTAATTTACAAGATCATAGTATGTCATACATTCCCCATGAAGATCAAGATAAATGTTGATAAAGGTCCCCTATTTCACATGTTCTTATTTTTGAGGATTTTGTTGATCTTACTATTTTCTATGAAATAGAGAAGCCTTATGAATGGAAAGATCCAATAGCTATCGAATATATTGTTTTTATAAAACAATCAAACTTAGGAATGAAGTTGGTTGCAAATGGGTGTATAAAACAAGTATGATGCAAATAGAAAACTAAAAAAACATAAAGTGTGGCTTGTTGCTAAAGGTTTGTGCATGAGACATTTGGACTTTTTTCTCCAAGTGCTTGTATGGATTCCATTCAAATGATTTTAAAATAAAATCTCACAATAACGCTCACCTCACATCCACACTAACAACAAAAAGCTATATACTTCCACAAAGTAGTTCCTTACTACTCACTAACGTTTGAAAATCATAATCAACTACCTGAAAAAATAATACTAGAAGGATGGTATTAACCTCAACTGTTAACACGTAACAACAACAGATTAAGGTTACTAAGCCATCTAGTATGGTAATATGCCCACAAGTCCAATGTAAGTTAAAATTGAAGTAATGAAAGTTAAATTGAATTAGCCATGGGAAAATAAAAAATAATAATTTAAAACTATTTTCATCATTTATCTTTCTTGCCACTTGGAGATTTCAACGCTGCAATTTTGCCCATTCAAATTTTCATTTTGAAAATTCTCCAAAATAAAGTCCAGCGTACTTGCAGGTTTGCTTCATAGAAAATTGACCCAGCTATATATTGACACGAGAATATTATTATTTTGTATAAAACTTGGTGAAATAAGTTATTTAATTAATGATGTACTTAAATAAAATGAAAATTATGTGCGTATTTTTGAAAATGAAATATCAAAATTAGGTGTAATTGACCTCGAGAACATCTATTAAGCATTATAAGTTGAGTTATTTTTAAGTGGTGGTTGAGTTAATTTTTATTGTACGGATAACAAACATAGTTGAGAGATATTAGAGTTGGAGAGATATTAAAGTTTTTTCCTTAAAAGTTTTTTTAGTGAATTGAAAAAATGTTTTAAAATATAATTTTGGGAAATTTTTATAGGTGGAAGAGAATTAAAAAAAGGTTTTATTTGAATAAGCTTAGGGCTTTGAATATGTTTATATGTCGATAATTTTTTTTTATTTTTTGAAGCATGACAGTGTTTTGGGTTCGAAAAAATACCTCAGTGTGATGAGACATGCATTCAGCCAAGATTTTTTCTTACAGGGCACATTGAAATCTATTTTTTTTGGTGATATGGAGAGAAGCCTCATGTAATAAGGAAAACATCAAGAAAGTAGATGGTGAATGATAAGTGAGAGATGATAGTTATGGGTCGGAAAGGACAACTCACGTAAATCAAAAGAAGAAATTGAAAAGAAGAGGTAGAGATCATTCCCATGTTTAGAAAGGTTCATGCCACAGCCAAGGAACCCATAAGTCTAATAGGATATCAAGAAGAGATCGAGGGTGATTAGTGTAGCATAGATCTGCTACAAACTCTTATGTGTAATGGTAATTTTTTTATTTTCAAGTTGTCAAAATGAAAACTTTTCTTCGATGTAAAGGGTTGATTGAGTACCTATCTAATAACCCATATGATGAAGTATGTGATGCTTTAGTATTGGATTTTATAAAATAGGCATTGGATGAGAAGTTTTTGTGCAAGGTAAAAAAAGCTACATCTTCCCAAGAAGCATGGAATATCTTGGAAGCATAATCTGGTACAAAGGAAAGTGACATGCATCAACATGTTGTGTCACATTGTATTGAAGAATCAATAGAGAAGTTAGTTGTAGATCTGAGAGTAGATGAGCAAGACTTTGGGAGGACAACATAGCTTGGAGAATCCCACTCGAAGATGAATGATGGTCATGAAGGTTGTAAAAGTGGGACTCATTATGTAGATATGCATCTGGATGAAGAAGACACTGAAAATATTACAGAGAGAGAAGTTGAAGCCTCTATGTGTGAAGGAGAGCAAGATCATATAAAAGTCTTCTAAATCCATCACATAATTGAAAAATTGTCGACGCATTTCAAGCCATCTAATGTGGTTCATCATCACAATGAAAGGTGGTGCTGTCGTTATTCTTGATAAGTAGGTTTACATTGATAAGATGATGGATGACCTTACCAATATTGGTAGCTATGAAAATATGAGCAAAATCCCACTTTCTAAAATCACTAAAGAAGTCTCCAATGCTATCATGTCTGATAATTTCTGTTGTAACATAAGCAAGAGACTTATTGAAGCAACCTACTCACCCCTCAGATCTATGGCCTCCCTAAAATCCATAAAGAAGGCACTCTGCTGAGACCTATTGTGAACACAATTGGTGGCCCTACTTATCTCTTGGATAAGCATTTATCCTTGAAGCTTAAGCCTCTTGTTGGTAATACTAACTCTTTTGTCAAGGATTTGTCCTCTTTCATAAAGGAAATTAAAGGTTTTTAAGTTTGAACCCAATGATATTTTGGTTAGTTTTGATGTTGTTTCTCTTTTTACTAAGATCCCTATTAATGAGGCTATTGACATCATTAATAACATCACTGACCCTAATACAACCAAATTAGTCAATGTTTGCTTAAAATCTACTTTATTTAGCTTTCAGGATGATATTTATGAGCATATATGTGGAGTGGCTATGGGTTCCTCTCTTGCCCCCATTGTAGCAAATCTTTTCTTGGACGATTTTAAGACTAAAGACCTTGCTTCTACTCCTTTTTGTCCTAAGCTTTTGAAAAGGTATGTTGATGATACCTTTATCATTTGGCCCTATGGTCATGAAAAACTTGAAAGCTTTAGGAAGCATCTTAATAGGCAATTTGATTTTATTAAAATCACTATGGAGATCGAGGTTGATGGAAGCATTCCCTTTCTTGATTTCTTCATCACCAGGAAGGAAGATGGCTCCATCTCTCATTAAGTTTTCTGCAAGAAGACTCACATGGAGCAATATCTCCATGTTATTTCACATCATCACCCGACCCAAAAAATTGTTGTTTTGAATACCCTTGCTACTAAAGCCCTTAGGATTTCTAATGATATTCATATCAATGATGAGCAATCTCATATTTTAGACGTATTAATGAGAAATGGTTATCAAAAGAATCAAGGCATGAAAGCCTTCAAAAAGGCTGAAAAAGCAATGAAAGAGCCTCGAACTAAATCTGATTCTAGCAATCCCATTGCCATTGTCCATCTTCCTTTTATTCAAAGAACCACAAACAAGTTGGCTCAAATTCTTAAGAAAAAAAATCTCTACGACCTTTAAGTCACTTACCACCATTTAGTATTCCCTTAGGTTTGTTAAAGACTAGATTGACCCCGCTAACTCTTAAGGGGTTTACATTATTCCTGTTCCTGTGGGATCCTTTATATATAATATATTATATATATATATATATAAACTAAAAAAATTAAAATTAAAATTTTAAAAAATAAAAATAAAATGACCCAAGGGAAGCCTAGGTCAATTCTGGTTGGCCATGGCCATGGTGCCTCATGCCTGGCCGGGGTGACACTGCACAATGTCGCCCTGGTCAGGCTCGACGCCTCGCGACCCTCGGTGGGGCGGGGCGGGGGTTGTGCAACGCTCACCACAACCAACTCGAAGGCCCCACGGCCCGGTGACCATGGTTGTGCTAGCACCGCCCCGACCAGGCCTGAGGCCCCGCAGCCTTGGACAGCGAAGGCCGTGCTCGGTTATGGCTGCCGAGGGCTACGGGGCCTCGGGCCTGGGCGAGGTGGTGTTGCACAATGCCGCCCTTGCCAGGCCTGAGGCCCTGTAGCCTTGGGTGGCCATGGCCGAGGGTGACCTAGGTCGATTCCGGGAATTGACCTAGGCCACCTCAGGGGCAATTGGTTTTTGAAATTTTTAGAATTTTAATTTGATTTATTTTAGTTTTTTTTTTTTTTTTTTTATTTTTTTTTTGAATTATATATATATATATATATATATATTATATATAAACTTATGTGTTTTTTTTTTATTTATTTTGTTTTTTTAACTTTAAAATAAATTGTTTTAACGTTTTTATTTTTAATTTTTTTCCTTGAATTATGTCTCTTTTTTAATATTTTCCCTATTGTTTTAATTTTTTTTCATATTTTTATTTTTTTTGTTTAATTTTTATTTGTACAAGTTAATATTGTTTTGTTTTGGTTTTTTTTTACATTTTTATGGTTTTTTTTTGGTCTTTTTTTTATATTTATATATTTGAATTTTTTTGTCATGTTTTTAATTTTTTTTTTACTTGTTATTATATTTTAATTTTTTTGTGTTTTTTTATTGTTTTTATTTTTTTCAATGTTTGAATTTTTGTTCTCTTTTGTATTTTGTATTTTATTTATTTAATATATTATTTATTATTTTGGTATCTTTTTTTTCCTTTTCCTTTTTAGACACATTACAAGGCCCATATCCCAACTCCATTCTTCTAGCCCAACATGTCATTGGTTCTTTGGAATTTGGCACACATATGTTCACATACCTTGAGTAGGGTTGGGAAACTTTTCCCTGGAGATTGATGAAGCTAAAAGAAAAGAAAAAGCATATCATGGCCACAACAAAACAAAAGAAAGAAAATCAAAATGCAAAGGATGGTCGAGACAAAAATATTAGCACGTGGGCAAAAGCCTAGCATGAACTCTACCTTCCTCAGATGGTCATCCCCTCATTCCTGAGCACATGATGCTCCATTACATCAAAAAGGAACCCTTGCATGTCCCAACCCTAATGAGCGAAGAAATAACTCATTTGAAGGGGTAATAAAATTGCTATATCATAAAGAGTGTTAAAATTGGCAACTAGGGCCAAACTCCATGTGGGCCTACTTGTTTATGGCAGCTGATATTTTTCTTGGATTCCTCTCATCAAGAGGTGTAGGATTGATCTAATGATCATCTGATTATTCATGGAGATATGAATTTATTTGTATTATGTGACAATTCATCAAGGTCAGCCAACAACCAAATTGTCCCCACTTGTCCTCAACATTTTGCTATAAATAGAGGTGGCCTTCAAGTCATTTAGACACACACTCTCTTGTGATCTCTCTTCATTCTATTTTGGGTTTTGATGAAGGAGAGATCTAGAGGGAGTGCACTAGGATATACGCTGGCCTAATGATGCCGTAATCCGCAGTAAGGGGAAGAAGCCTAGACCCTAATGTTTCCATGGAGAGCCCTAATTACAGTCAGGGAGAAGCCCTAGATGAGGAGGAGAAAATGCCTTCTAGGAGTGCCCACGCTGCCCTATATTTGATCCAGGAGGATCTCATTAGATCAGTTGCACAGGTCATCATTAGTGTTCAGTGTCATCGTCAAATTCAGTTTGATGTCGTGAGCTTCGACAGTGTTGGTTATGGATCAGGTTGTTAAGGTAATATGGTTTTTCATGGCATTCAGTTGAGAAGGGTTTGTACCTAGTTGTCAACCTGTGTTCATCGATAATTCCACCAGGATTGGTCGTCGACGTGTTTGTATTTGCCTCGTAGGATTTGGTTGTCAACATGTGATTGTCATTCGCCTTGCAGGATTTGATGTCGACATGGATGTCATCCGTTGCAGAGGTTTGATATGGTATGTCGTCATGGTTGTCATCAAAAAGGTAGCAGGTGTCGAAAATGCATATATGGTTTTATGTCACATTGTGACAATATATTATACATGGGTTTTTGAAAATCAAAATGTAATCCTAAACATTTAACCTAAACCTAAGTTTGCAACCCTAACCTAATACATTACAATGATATGTATTTCAAAACTATACATAAACCTATGCTAAAACTATCAAAACCTAAGTCCTACCTATCACATTCAAACCATGTATTAAAAACCCTAAGCCTAAGTCCTAACCCTAGCCTAATTATCCCTTAGGCATATGTTATAAAACATTACAAACAATCCATAACACTGTCCAAACCGCGCGGGCAGCCTAACTGTGTTGGAGAAACATGTGACAGGATTCGGTTAGACCGTCGGGTTAACCACAGTCAATTGATTGCGTCAGAGTTTTCACCACAGCGGAGGACATGTGAATGTTGTAGCGGGGTTAGGTGGTAACTGCCAGGTCTCAGAAATGCCGCAGAAACTGTTGATATGTGAATGCTTGGGAACCGCAACTGCGTTAGAGGTAAGCCGCTAGAGTTAACTGCACAGGAAGAACGTAGACACATGCCAACAGTCGCGGCGAGGGTAGCTGGAACTACCGGGAAAACCGTAGAGGTGGTAGCTTGCGATTAAACCATGGCTGGTCACATGCAGCTGCCAAACTGCCTCAGTCTGGTTAGCTGACCACCAGCGGTTAAATACTTATCCAATGAATTTTTGGGTTCTATATGGTTTTTTGTTAAGTTTTTTGTTCGGAATTAATTCAAAGGCCTAGAAACCTACCCTAGGTGTCAAATTCCAACAAGACCAAGGCAAACCACCCTTGAATGCAACCAAATTCATCTGCAATTTAGCCAAAGAGGTTTTAATGTACCTACAGGCCTATAAGAGGTGGATTTTCTTCATTGATCAAAAGGAGAGTAGTTTTGACTTTTGTTTGCAGATTCTAGAGGTCATAGGAGGTTTTGTTTCCAATGTAACAGGAGCATCCAAAGTCGGAATTGGGAACCGTGACAGGCATTGGAAAGATGGTTCAGAGAGCTATCTGCTGACAGTGATCAGAAGTGCCTACAAACACATTCAGTCTGATCAAATCTTTGTGTAATCTACCTCTTCTGTTTCAATCCTAATAAAGCAGTCGCCCATTTTGAAAGCAGACCCGGAGACGTAGTCCATCACGATCGAACTCCGTAATCAACTTTGTTGTCTGGTATCATTGTGTTTTTACTATTTTCACTTATGTTATACATCTTTGTTGTGTTTAATCAACTGTCGTAAAGTCTTCTTCTCAACCAGTTTTCCTCGTTTTTCGCACTTTCAACTAACATTCAATTCATTAATGGGTAAGCAATTCTACATCATTTTAAGTCTATGATCATTTCAGATCATATAATTTGGTATCAAAGCGGGTTGCGTTTGTATAACTTTCCATTGAATGTTGTTAATTTTAGGTATGTTTTATGCTTAGAGCAATTTATTTCAATTTTCATAGTTAGCTCAATATATTTTCCAGATTAGCAATCACATCAGCATTAAAGTAAACTGCAGATAGAGCATAAAAATAAATCGCAGAAGACAAGCCAAGACAAGAGGACATAAGATGTGGTGCTAGCTAGGGACAAACCCCAATGTGGGGAAACCTTGATTGATTCTTCTTATATGTTCTTCAATAGTTCAGTAGAGAGAGAGAGATGGTACGTTTACAACAGAATTCAACACTTTGACTTATCTAGATAAGAGCATAGATCATTTATAAGAAGATGATACATGAGATCAATTGAAGACATGCTGCTTCAACTGATTCTCCAAGGTGACTCCTTCACCTATCGTTGTGCTACATTTCGTCATAAAGTTGCACCTCACTACACTGCACCATGTTGCACCCATCATCACTACGCTGCATCTCATCGCGCTTCATTAATCATGACTGTACCCATCACTGTATTGCATTATGTGCCATTGCTGCACAATGTTGCCATACTAACCTATGCGTCGGCTACATCTTGCTTGCTTGCTGTCCCTAGCATGCTTGTTGTCCTTAGCATGCTTGTTGTTGCATGCTAGCTGGCCCTTGCATGCTAGCTGTAACATTCCATGCTTGGTGTATTTGCTGCTAAGTACCATACAACTATCCCAATGTTAGTTAGTTGTCCCTTGCATGCTTCTCTCCTTCGAAGACAGATGCTTTGGTTGTTCCAGCAGTTCCGGCAGTTCCGACTATTTTCGGTAGTTCTGGCAGTTCTGACTATTCTTGGCAGTTCCGGCAGTTCCTGGTAGTTTTGGAAATTCTAGTTTTTCTCGGAAGTTTCAGTAGTTCTGGAAATTCTGGCAGTTCTCAACAGTTCTGAGTTCTGCCCTCTACGTCAGCTTTCCCACTTGTTTCGGAAGTTCCAGCAATTCTGGCTGTTCCCGGCAGTTCCGACAATTCCAGTTATTTCGGTAATTTCGACAGTTCCACCAGTTCTCGAAAGTTCTGACTTTTGCCCTCTGCGTCAGCTTTCCCTGTCGTTCTAGAAGTTCCCGAAAGTTTCCGTTATTCTCGATAGTTCCGGTAGTTCCAACTTTTCCTGACAGTTCAGTAGTTCCCGGCAGTTCCGATAATTCTCGCTATTCATAACAGTTTCGGATTTTCCCGACAGTTTCAGCAGTTCCACCTTCTGCCCTCTGGATTAGGGCAGCATTATCCCTTAGGATCTCTCCTCCTACTAAAACCCAAAGACAAGTAGAGAAGAAGAGATCCCAAGTGTGTTGAAATGACTTGAAGACCACCTCTATTTATACTAAAACGTTGAGCACAAGTGGGTTTTATTTGGTTGCTAGCCGACCTTGATGAATTGTCCCATAACAAAAATAAATTCATATCTCCATGAATGCTTATCGGAATCAGATGATCTTTAGATCAATCCCACACCTCTCGATGAGAGGGATCCAAGAAAAATATCAGCTTCCATTAATAAAATGACCCACATGGAGTTTGGCCCTAGTTGCCAATTTTAACACTTCCTCTCAACTAGGGAGAACTCCATCTGCTGATCCATATGTCCGACTGTCCTATTTCTACCATCAGTTCCCTACACCGCTCTGCTCTGCTGAGCTCTGCTTACTCTGCTCTGCTTTGCTCTGTTGAACCATGAAGAAGAAGAATTGATAAAGAATGTTTCATACCACTCATACTGATCCCAGATCAATATCACAAGAAAGTGTCTCAAATCACTCATACTGATCCTAGATTGGTTTCATTGATCCCAGATCAATGGAGGTCATCCTAGCATATGGAGTGTGGTAGATACATCAATGCGTCCATCGATAGTACTATTATGGTCCCTAACCCCATTTCCTTGCTCATTGATCAGATGAGAGGTACTTCCCATGAGTCCCATACTGCATGGGTAGGATGCCTCAACAGGAGAACTAATCATCTTGTCCATAGGAGAATGAATCATCTTTCTGCACAGTCACCATGGGAGAACTAATCATCCCGACCCACAGGAGAACTAATCATCCTGTTTCACAGTTGCCATGGGAGAACTAATCATCCCGACCCACAAGAGAACTAATCATCCTGTTCCATAGTTGCCACGGGAGAACTAATCATCCTGGCCCACAGGAGAACTAATCATCATGTTCCACAGTTGCCACGGGAGAACTAATCATCCCGGCCAACAGGAGAACTAATCATCCTGTTCCACAATCGCCACGGGGTATCACAAGGGAAGGTTGAACCTATCATATTGTACATAGCGCACCACCAGGGGAGGGTGAGTCACCCTGTGGTCGTATGTTGCTCCAGTATGTACCCCAAGGCCCCCAGAGCTCCCAGAGCTCAATGCATGCAACATGCAGGACCCTTATAAGAAGGTCTCTCAATGACTCTAAGTCATTCGAGAAAGTCACAGATTTGACCTTTCCCCGAGGCTTTGACAAAATGTTTGCGACCTATACATCATTCTCAATGCAATGGAGCCTTCTCGCTCATCAACTTACGATATCCCAGATAAGGCAGTATCTGATGTCTATCTACTGGAGCAATCATCGAATACGAGATTCCTTAATAATCAAATCACCCCTCTGGTTGTCACAAAGAATCACAGTGGTATTCATTATGTGTAAAAACAACTCACTTAAGAGCTTCTGCAGCAATGTAGCTTCACACGAGATCATACTCGTAGCTATGTATTCGGTCCCAATGGTGCTTATAGCAATCAACTTCTTCTTCCTGCTCATCCGTGATATCGTCGCAGAATCCAAAGAGAACTAGCACTGAGAAGTTCTCTAGTGATCCTCCACACTGCCTGCCCAGTCAGCATTCGAATAATCATGCAGTTTCATATTTCCGGCAATGTATCTCAATCCATGAGAGATTGTGCCCCGAAGATATCTTAGAAGATTCTTGACACTAATCTAGTGAGGCTCAACCAAATATGAGCTCACCATGCTAAATTCAAAACATATGTCCGGACGGAAGTTCACCAAGAACATCAACGTGAATGAGTTTATGAAACTCAAAGGCATTTCCCAAATTTGGTCCGACATCACTACCTTATAACTTCTGAAAGTTAAGATACTCGAGGTAGTCATAGGCTTGCAGTTTATCATTCCACATCCAGAATCCAACTCCCTCTTACTTCTGCAAACGAAAGGGTCTGCACCTATCAGAAATAGGTTGTCCTCATAAGGTGTAGGTATGAGAGGTCTATCATCCACAACCTTCGGGTAATGGTTTGGATCGGTTTCACTCCTAGTGAATCTCAACTTCATCAGATAGCTATCAATACTCTCATACTATGCCCAGGGTGTTTTGCTTCAGTCCATAGAGGGCTTTCTTCCACATGTATACATGAGATTCCCGATCATGAATCTCAAACTCCTCAAGTTGTTCCAAACATGTGGACCTGCTACATGAGGGGAATGGTCCCCTTATAAGATTTTCCTTCTATAATTTTCAAACATGTACCTTCATGCTCTTCTTGAATCAGGCATCCCTATCACCATCTGACTCACATCGGGTAGGGCCCCATAGGTAGACCTCCGGTGTTATAGATGCGATATGTCAAATGACATGATCCCCAATGGACCATCCTATAACTTGATACAAATTTCCAACCTTGAACCCCTGAGAAAAAGCATCTTTGAAAATTCTATTTTTTAACACGTACCTTTCAATTGATGAATGCCACCCTGAAACCTTTGACTTCCATTTCCGAGATGGACACCAAGTTCTTCTTGTGATTACGTACATAAAAGAGATTCTTGTAAATGAATAGAGTTACCCTCATTCAATTGAGGGGTAACATTCCCTACGCCCTTTCCGGGACAGGTGACATCGACTCCAAATATAATCCCACGGTTGTTTCCATCTCTTCAAAATTCGAGAGAGCACCCTTCTATCTGATGAGGTGCCTTGAAGCACTACGATCAATAAGCCAGATTCCCAAATAATCTGAAGGAGAGGGCCAATACAAGATAACACTTATTTATCTTATCAGAAACAACATTTGATTTTTCATACCTAGGGTTCCTTGCTTTCTCTGAAGAGACAATCGTTTCCTTGATGACCTGAATTACCTGTCATTCCTCTGATCATTGAAGATGTCCCTGGAATCATTGTTATCATCATCAAGTGATGTGTCCCTACCTCAGACACTCCTTCGCATAATGGTCGAACTTATTACAACCAAGGCATCTGCCTTTCCTTGCACCCTTAGATCCGAAATTCCCATTGAAGTGATCTTTAGGTAGGCCATTAGAAAATTCTACTGCACCATTTTGATAATATTCTCTGCTTTGACTTCACCCTTGGTGAATTTGAAGAGGGATGAGGAATCCCTTGATCCTTTTTTTTTCTTTCCCAACTGTCTTCGATGATTGCTCTTTCACTCTTGCTTGGGCATTGCCTTCACCTTAGCTCTGATACCATGTTAATTTTAGGTATGTTCTATGGCTTAGAGCAATTTATTTCAATTTTCACAGTTAGCTCAATATATTTTCTAGATTAGCAATCACATTAGCATTAAAGTAAACTGCAGATAGAACATAAACATAAATCACAGAAGACAAGCGAAGACAAGAGGACACAAGATGTGGCACTAGCCACGGACAAACCCCAATGTGGGGAAACCCTTGATCAATTCTTGTTATATGTTCTTCAATAGTTCAACAGAGAGAGAGAGATGGTACGTTTACAATAGAAGTCAACACTTTGACTTATCTAGATAAGAGCATAGATCATCTCTAAGAAGATGATACATGAGATCAGTTGAAGACATGCTGCTTCAACTGATTCTCCAAGGTGACTCCTTCACCTATCGTTGTGTTTCATTTCGTCATCATGCTGCACCTCACCACGTTGCACCATGCTGCACCCATCATCACTATGCTGCATCTCATCACGCTTCATTAATCATGATTGTACCCATCACTGCATTGCATTATGTTCCATTGTTGCACCATGTTGCCATACTGACCTATGTGTCGGCTGCATCTTTCTTGCTTGTTGTCCCTAGCATGCTTGTTGTCCTTAGCATGCTTGTTGTTGCATGCTAGTTGTATCTTGCATGCTAACTGTAACATTCCATGCTTGGTGTATTTGCTGATAAATACCATACAACTATCCCAATGTTTGTTATTTGTCCCTTGCATGCTGCTCTCCTTCGGAGATAGATGCTCTGGCTATTCTGGAAGTTCCCAGTAGTTCCAATAGCTCCAATTTTTCCCAGCAATTCCGGCAGTTCTCGGTAGTTCCGGCAGTTCCCGACATTCTGGCAGTTTCGGCAATTCTAGCAGTTCCGACAGTTCCAACTATTCACGGAAGTTCCGGTAGTTTTGGCAATTCTGGCAATTCTGGCTGTTCCTGGTAGTTCCGGCTTCTACCCTCTGCATCAACTTTCCGGCCTATTCTGGAAATTCTCAGAAGTTCCGGTAGTTTTGACAATTCCAGCTGTTCTCGACAGTTCCGACAGTTCTGGATATTCCAGAAATTCCAATAGTTCCAGCTATTCTGGCAATTCCGACAATTCCCGGCAGTTATGACTTCTACCCTCTGCATCATCTTTCCCGACTGTTCCGACAGTTCCCAGTAGTTCTGGCTATTCCTAGCAGTTCTCATAGTTCCAGGTTTTCTTGGCAATTCTGGCAGTTTCGAGTATTCCTGATAGTTCTGGCAGTTTCAGCTTTTCTCGACAGTTCTGGCAGTTCCCGACAGTTCTGGTAGTTTCCGACAGTTTCGGTTTCTACCCTCTGGATTAAGGCATCGTTATCCCTTAGGATCTCTCCTCCTACTAAAAACCAAAGACAAGTAGAGAGGAAGAGATCCCAAATGTGTTGAAATGACTTGAAGGCCACCTCTATTTATACTAAAATGTTGAGCACAAGTGGGGTTTATTTGGTTGCTAGCCGACCTTGACGAATTGTCCCATAACACAAATAAATTCATATCTCCATGAATACTTATCGAAATCGGATGATCTTTAGATCAATCCTACATTTCTCGATGAGAGGGATCCAAGAAAAATATTAGCTTCCATTAATAAGATGACCCACATGGAGTTTGGCCCTAGTTGCCAATTTTAACAAATGTTAACCATGTCAAAGTCGCAACGAGGAGAAGGAATCCTTGAGCAGATCGATCCAGAGATTGGAAAGTGATGAGTTGTTCATAAATCGACCATGTCAGCTTCTGATGTAGGTGAAAACACTGAAACTAAGATGAGTGATGAAGAGTTTCAGCAAACATTCTTGACTATGCAGTAGATGTTGGGAGAACTGTACGAAGACAAGAAGGCGAGAGATGCAACTTCTTCTTCAAAGACATCGAAGAAGGACAAAGGTAAAGGCAAGGCTGATAAACCACCTTCACCTCCATCATCTCCATCATCATCATCATCTTCTTCTTCTTCCAGTGCAGAATCTGAAATAGATAAGAAACCTAAGAAAAGATCTCTTTTGAAAATTGATGTCAAATTTGAGCTACCTGTTTATGATAGCGAAATGAACCTTGAAAATTTAGATAACTGGATTAAGTAGTTATAAGTGTATTTTCGCATTCAGAACATTTCTAGCGATAAAACTAAAATTCAGTTAGCTACACTTAGAATGGGGGGAACAACTTTAATCTGGTGGGAAAGTAAAACTCAGATAGATGTAAAGCGTAAAGGAAAAGTCATCTCTTCATGGTCTAAGTTTTTAAAAGCTCTTAGGAAACAGTTCTATCCTTTAGGATACATGCAGCAAGTTGTTATTGATTGGCAACATCTGAGGCAAGGTAAAGGGCAGAGTGTTTAGGAGTTTACTTAGGAATTCAGAAAGAAAGCATTGGCGTTTGGTATTTCATTAGATACACATGAAACTTTATTAAAATGCATCGACAGTCTACATTCATATTTGCAACATACTTTATTGATGTTTAATCCTGATGATTTTGATGAAGTGTGTGTTCAGGCCATACATATTGAATCAAGTGGCAGACAATTAAAGTTTTCATCGCAATCATCCAAAGAGTTGGAAACCAAAGATTCCAGTGACAGTAAGGGGAAGAAAATTTCGAAGCAAAAGAAATTAGCGATCATTCAGAAGGAAATACCTACTTGTTCTCTTTGCTAGAGAATCGGTCATGATGAATATAAGTGTTGGAAACTTCATCCAGAACTTAAGCCCAAAAAGTTCCTTAAGGAGAAGGGTGAAAAGAAGGCAATTGCAGCAGTCCAACAAGATCTAGGTTCAGATTCAGGTGATGAAAGGAGGATAACTGCCATGGTTACGACAAGTAAAATGTCTGACATTGGTTCAAGTTCGAAAACTATTGCATCTTCATCAAACATAAATCCTTCAAATGAGGATAAAAGAATTGAATTGTTTAACATAAGGATAACTTCTAAGCACACAAAGATAGATACAATGTTTGACCGTGGATCACTTGCAAATTTAATCTCTGAATATTTAGTTAAAAGTTTGGGTTTGGAAACATGGAATCATCCAAGACCTTACCCATTAGGATGGCTAAATAAATCAACTCAGATAAAAGTCACCAAACAGTTTCGATTAAGATTTGCCATTACAGCTAATTACATTGATGAAGTGGAATTAGATGTGGTTCTAGTAGACATATGTGGAGTTGTCTTAGGAATTCCTTATCTTTATGATCAATATGTAGTATTTTACAGGAGAGAACATAAATATCACCTTAAGAAATATGGGGTTGAATTTATAGTCAGGGCACATCAAAACAAAAATCATTTGAATATTGTTACTAATCAGATGAAGCGAATAATATTAAGTTCAAATAAAAGATTTGTAATCATGTGTGTAAAGGAGCAACATAACAATCAACATGATGCTTGTTTAAGTTATGAGACTCAACTTAAATATAGTTTGATCAAAGAGATAGAAACTATCCAGTTCTATGTAAAATCAAACATCTTACTAATAAGCAGGGAATACAACATGAATTACAATTTGTGCCTAAAGCTCCTCTTCCTAATGTCAAAAAGAATCAATTCAGTTCAAGTTTGGAAATTAACAGTTACAGGGATACAGGTCAGTATTAGGGAAAGTTAGTGTTCAATTTCTCTTGTATTGTGTCGCCATTTCATGTTTTGAACAGTTTGGGAACCTCTTTTCAAGTGGAGAGGAAACCTATATGTTTTCATATCAAATCCTTTTCTAAAGCATTATCAAAGTATCCAATACAGCTAAGGGAAACTTATACATCCCGGGCAAGTGCTAATCAATGGAAACATCATTTAATGAATGAAGAAAAAGTGATTCAAACAAAACAACAACTAATTCAATACATTCAAAGACAAACTAAGTTGCAGCAAATTTCACCTTATAGTTTGATGGGTTCATTGTAGCAAGTTCACTTAGTAAACAGGAATCAGGAAAGTATGTCAAGTCAAGTAGTTGTTTTGATGTCAATAACATCTTTGATTGTCTTTGTTATTCTGCAAAATAGATTGTTAATACATGTTGATGGTATTAAACAATTTCTAGTAGAGACTATCTTCAAAGATGTTTATGAATCACTAAATCATGGTTCTTCGTGGAAAGAAATCAATTTCCATGTTCATAACAGGTTGTTTTCCCATCGTCGCAAGTTGTTCATACTACAGATGGATGTATCAGGTCACCGAATCAAAATGTGCCATGGTCAGCATCATCAGGGTCGTCACTTGGAGGTGATTGATTGAATGTATTGGTACATCATCAGGTCAAGGTGGAAAGAGAGGGAGTTCTACCCTCATTGACTATTTGTCTAGTCAAACTTTTGTGGTCCAAAAGCTTTCAAGTGGAGAGGATTGATCCAAGAGGATCTCGTCAGATCAGTTGCACAGGTCATCGTTAGTGTTCAGTGTCGTCATCAAATTTAGTTCGGTGTCGTCAGCTTCACCAGTGTTGGTTATCGATCAGGTTGTTCATGTAATATGGTTTTTCATGGCATTCAATTGAGATGGGTTTGTACCTGGCTGTCGACCTGTGTTCATTGACAGTTCCGCTAGGATTGGCTGTCGACGTGTTTGTCTTTGCCTCACAGGGTTGTTCGTCAACTTGTGATTGTCATTCGCCTCACAGGATTTGTTGTCGACATGGGTGTCGTCCGTTGCAAAGGTTCGATATGGTATGTTGTCAGGGTTGTCATCACAAAGGTAGTTGGTGTCGACGATGTGTATATGGTTTTATGTCATATTGTGGCAATATGTTGTACATGTGTTTTTGAAAAACAAAATGCAATCCTAAACATCTAAACCTAAACCTAAGTTTGCAACCCTAACCTAATACATTACAATGATATGTATTTCAAAACTATACATAAACCTATGCTAAACCATCAAAACCTAAGTCCTACCTATCACATTCAAACCATGTATTAAAAACCCTAAGCCTAAGTCCTAACCCTAGCCTAATTAGCCCTCGTGCATATGTTATAAAACATTACAAACAATCCATAACACTGTCCAAACCGCACATGCAACCTAACTGCGTTGGAGAAACATGTGACATGGTCTGGATAGACCGTTGGGTTAACCACAGTTAGTTGACCGAGTCAGATTTTTCACCGTAGCGGAGGACATGTGAATGTTGTAGCAGGGTTAGGTGGTAACCGCCATGTCTCAGAACCACCATAGAAACCGTTGATATGTGAACGCTTGGGAACCACAACTGCGTCGGAGGTAAGATGCTAGAGTTAACCGCACGGGAAGAATGCGTACACATGCCAATAGTCACTGCAAGGGTAGGCGGAACCGTTGAGGAAGACCGCGGTTAGACCACAGCTGGTCACACGCAACCGCCAAACTGCCTCCGCCCAGTTAGCTGACCACCAGTGGTTAAGTACTTATCCAATGTATTTTTGGGTTCTATATGGTTTGTTGTTAAGTTTTTCGTTCAGAATTAATTCAAAGGCCTAGAAACCTACCCTAGGTGTCAAATTCCAACAAGACCGAGACAAACCACCCCTGAATACAGCGAAATTCATTTGCAATTCAGCCAAAGAGGTTTTAATGTACCTACAAGACTATAAGAGGTGGATTTTCTTCATTGATCAGAAGGAGAGTGGTTTTGACTTTTGTTTGCAGATTTTGGAGGTCATAGGCAGTTTTGTTTTCAGTGTAACAGGAGCACCCCAAGTTGGAATTGGGAACCATGACATGCGTTGGAAAGCTGGTTCAGAGAGCTATCTATTGAAAGTGATCAGAAGTGCCGCCTGCAATCACATTCAGACTGATCAAATCTCTGTGTAATTGACCTCTTCTGTTTCAATCCTAATAAAGCGGTCACCCATATTGAAAGCGGACCTAGAGACGTAGTCCATCAGGGATGAACTTCATAATCAACTTTGTTGTCTGGTATTGCAGTGTTTTTATTGTTTTCACTTCTGTTATGTATCTTTCTTGTGTTTAATTAGTTGTCATAAATTCTTCTTCTCAAGAATTTTTCCTCATTTTCCGCATTTTCAGCTAACATTCAATTCATTAATGGTTAAGAAATTCTACATTAGTTTTAAGCTATGATCATTTCAGATCAATATTACAGTCAATGAAGCCAGCCCTATGAGCACTATCTTAGAGGAGGATTATATCATTAAAGAGAAGCACCTACGCTACCCTAAAGGAGGCTCTCCTATGCAGTCCTAGGAGAGGCTTTAACGTAGGAAAGGAAGCACTCTTATCTCATCCCTAAAGTAGATCTAACTACAACAAGATTTGGCCCTAATATGTTGTCCTAGGCCCCAATCAATAAGGGTGTTATCTACAACGAAGGAGGAACCTATACGCATTTCTAAGGAGAGACCTATATGTTATTCAAAAGACATCTAACCACAATCCTCAAGGGCGTTCTAATCCACTGTTAAGGATGTGCCTCTCATGCTATCTAAAGGATCTATGCAACACCTTATGCTATCCTAATTAGTTGACAAGTGTCACCCTTATCCATTGCCAATGAAGGTCTTCTATCACCGAGATTGTACACTGTATAGAGGAGGCCTTCAGAGAGGCCTCTAATCACAGTTAAAGGAAATTCTAAGCATACCAATGGAGCCCTAAATGCAGCTTGAATTAGTTAAGGAGATAATGTTGTATCAGGATTATGTTTGGGTAGTTCATGAGACCTGTTGGTTGCAGTATTGCAGTATGCATTGAGTGTATGTGACACAATGTTGAGTGCAGCGTAGTGATGATGAGTGCAGCACAATGATGAGTGAAACATAGTGTAATGAAGTGTAGCATAGTGAGGATGAGTGCAGCACAATAATAAAGTGCACCATAGTGATGTTGAGTACAACATAGTGATGATGAGTGCAGCACACTGATGAGTGCAACATAGTGTAATGAAGTGTAGCATAGTGATGAAGTGCAGAATAGTGATGAAGTGGAGCATAATGATGAAGTGCGGCATAGTTGTCTAGTCAATTTAGTGTCCTAAATTGCTCTACATAAATTATCAATTCGGGTATCGTAAACTGATAAAGTGTGTTGTACTATATGTGCTTAGTTAACCGTTTTTCTTACTTCGTTGTTTTATAGTTTATGTTGTTTTTGGGGGTTTTGTTTCTTATGCTTAAGGAAATTAATCTAAGAAAGAAAAGTTATGCTTCTAGATAAAAATCTCTAAATGTTAGTGGACAACTAAATCTAATGACTTTTAATGTTAAAATCTAATTTCGAAAGAAGGGGGAAAAGGAAATGAATATTAGATAATAAAAAATAAAAACTTTGAACAGTTAGATTAATCTAAGCCGGCAAAATGTCTATGGAATGAAAGCAAAAATGATAACAGCTAAATGAAGTGTTTTATCACTCCACTATATAATTTTGGGAGAACTACCTCCTTGTGATAGCATTTGGAAGGATCCAATACTCCATTGTTCTAAAACTGAAAATGAAATTGCAACGAACTTAAATGAAAGGCTAACACTGAAAGTGAAATTGCAACTAATCTACTATAACAGCTGAATGAAGTGTTTTATCACTCTACTATACAATTTTGGGAGAATTACCTCCTTGATAGCATTTTGAGGAACTCCATACTTCATTGTTCTAAAACTAAAAATGAAATTTAAATGAAAGGCTAAGACTGAAAGTGAAATTGTAACTAATCTACTATAACAATGACATGAAGTGTTTTATCACTCTGCTATACAATTTTGGGAGAACTACCTCCTTGATAGAATTTTGAGGGATTCAATACTTCATTGTTGTCAAACTGAAAATGAAATTGCAACAAAATACAAAACATGTAAAGGAAAACTAATCTACTGTGTGCTCTAATGCTCCAAGCACCAATTGGAAAATACTTCCTTGGACTATTTTGCTAAGCATAGATTACCCAGTGAGATAAATCTACAATCAACCGATTGAACACACTTGCATGAATTAAACTTGCATGAAAGGAAAATCTAAACTATTGAACTTGAAAACAATAAAATGACACACTTGAATGAAATAAAAGCAAGACTACGAAGTAAAATCTAATCTACCTTACATCCTAATATGCTCCATGACATTTACTTCACATCTCCTTCCATGTTGGGAACATCAAAGATTTATTCAAATTCTTCAACAAGTTGAGCTAACAAAAGTTTACAAAGCTCCAAAGCTTCCAAAAGCTACAAAAGCTACCAAATGAAGGAGAGAGATCTCCTATTTATACAAAAAGATGAGAAGTCATCTCATTAATGAGAGTCCATGAATCTCTCCCTATACCTCTAGAGTTCTAATCAAAATAGGAAATGATAAGACACATGTCTTCTTAGAGTTTCAATACAAATAGGAATGTGACACATATCCTCATGATCCTCTCCACTCAAATTCGAATTTGGCCTTAGGATGCCACATAAAGGTCTTCTAGAAGTTTCCTTTTTACTTACACATGTCAACAATCTCATCCCACTTGTTAGGTATAAGTATATGCACATTATTTTCTAATTTTTAACCACAAATTCACTTAAAAATGCTAATAATTAATAAAGTTTGGAAAAACATAAATGTGACCCAATGATAATGAAAGTGAGATGAATGTAGTGACATGGTAGTGAAATGGAGGTGAAATGGAGGTGATATAATGGACATAATAGTGAAAGGGTAATGGAGATGAATGACAATTTCAAGACCCAACGATAGTGATGATTAGATGTAGCATGAGTGGATGCATCATGATGCAACATGATGTTGGATGCAACATGGTGATGGAATCACCTTGGAGAACCAATTGAAGAAGTATGCCTTCACCCGGTTCAGATCTGTAGTCCTTGTCATCAAAACTATCGTGTCATCTTCATGATGGAATATCTCTAATATTTGATCTTGTCAAGTCAATGTGTTGACTTCTGATGTATATGTACTATCTCTCTCTTTGCTGCACTATTGAAGAATATAAGAAGACTTGATCAAGGGTTTCTACACATTGGGGTTTGTCCCGGCTAGTGCCACATCTTGTGTCCTCTTGTCTTGGCACTTCTTCTGTGATTTATGTTTATGTTCTATTTGCATTTTTGTTATGACTCTGATATGAAAATATAAGACAATAGAAATAAACCCAAAAAATAAGATAGAAATTCTTCTTTATTATCAAACCCTTAAGGTAGGGCAACACCATACATTCACTCCTTAAGGTAGGAGAACACTCCACAAGCCATATGCTTGTACATACAATAATCCTTGACTATTCCTTCATGTACAGTCTCTAGCCTCTATATAGGCCTCATACATGCAATACCATGGATCATTACCATGGTTCCCTCATACCATCCACTAATACCATGGGCCCATTACATTATTACTAACTACTTGTGGTCCCTTACATGATATGGGTTAACCACCTTATTTATTACTATGGCCCATCCCATTATTACATTATTACCTTGGGTACCTCCCTAGGTATATAACATTCCACCCCCCTTAGCATGTTTTGTCCCCAAAACATGGGAAGAACATAAATAATAAGATCTACTCAAAAGAGCAGTCCACTGGTACCATGCACGTGCATCTAGCCATCCAAGAGAAAGGTGAACCCTTGCTCTCGCTGGTGCCTCGCTCGCTTGAGATGGAAGTTGACTATAGCAGCTCTTTTGTGTTGATGTGTAGTAGGTGGATCTTTGCTCCTCGCCATCTGTCATACGAGGGTTGTTGTCCTTGTGGCTAATTGGTTGCCATCTTGTTGGTTGTTTTCTTGGGGGGTGATGTGGATGATGATATGTTGAAGTTTTAACCCACGGTGTCTTTTTCTTTAATTCACCCTGCTGTGGTGCCTGTTGTGGTGTCTTCGTTTCCAATATGACTTCAACCACTGAGACCTCCTCTGATGTATCAGCACGTGTAACCTTTTCTGCTTCAGCCTCTGTTTGTGTTTGATTGTCTATCATCACTGGCTCATCATCTAATATGTTAGACCCTGGAACATCTTCTCCTTCAGTCTCCTTGGACTCTACCTGTTTATTGATGGAAATATCCTGTAATGTAATTTTCTTATTTTTATACCAGAGCTTCAGGAATTTCTTCTGCACATTAATATTGATAGTACCCGTAGATTCCATCTATGGATATCCCAAAACAATATCCATATTATCCATCTTTGAAGTATAAAAATCACCATGCAACACATAATTATCCATAGAAAGCTTCAAATCCTTATAAATTTGAATATCCTCATCATCAACCTGTGTATTTTCAATGTGTTTCGCTGGAATTTGCAATTTTTTTGCCAAGTTAACATTGATAAAATTATGCTTGCAACTAGGATTTATAGAAACAATGATCTTCTCCTTTTGAATCAATCCATGAACCTGTAATAAGGATATACCAGTAGGAAATAGCTCCACATGTTTCTCCTTATCTTGTTTTCTGGCATGAGACCATCTGTCTAAAAGTAATTTTTCAAATTCTTCATCGGGTAGGTTGGAACACTTCTTTTGGTTAAGTAATCCCCACCATGTGGCTGCCTCATCTTCAAAATTAAACACTACAAAAGTTCTCCAATTATGTGCCCATAATGACTTGTGTTTTTTTATGTATTCTTCAATAGTAGGACCATTATCTTTTCCTGTAAAAGCCATGAAGAGGGTTTTGAAAAAATTCACTTACTTGGGGAAATTTTGAAATTGTCACAGTTTAGTCAATATTGCTTAGAATCTCTATTATGACCTGTTTTTGGAAATGGAACAACCATTCTGCATCTGCCCATGTGATAGAATTTCTGATCCAGGCAATAGAATTTCATATCTGCGCTGCAACTCTCCCGTCGTCCCCAAAATTTCTGCAAAAAGAGTTGATTTTAAATCAGCGATATCTCCCTCATCCGAACTCCGATTCGACCGATTTTTTTTTTTGAAATAGGGTATCTTTTCACATAGGATCCAGATCTACAATTAGATTTTGCAGATCTTACACCAGGACATCCAGATCGGCGTCGCAAACTCGCTGCCCTGAAAAATTGTCTGCAACCCCACTGATTTTTAGATCAGCGATATCTCCTTCATCTAGACTCCGATTCGACCGATTGTTTTTTTGAAATAGGGTATTTTTTCACATAGGATCCAGATCTACAATTAGATTTTGCAGATCTTGCACTATGATGTCTAGATCTGCACCGCAATTTCGCTGCCCCGAAAAATTGTCTACAACCCACTGATTTTTAAATCAACGATATCTCCTTCATTCGGACTCCGATTCGACTGAATTTTTTTTTGAAATCCAGTATTTTTTCACAAAGAATCTAGATCTGCAAACTCGCTGCCCCTAAATAGAAAAAATTCTCCACTTTTTTTCCCAAGAAAGTGCTCTGATACCACTTGTTATGACTCTGATATGAAAATATAAGACAATAGAAATAAACCCAAGAAATAAGATAGAAATTCTTCTTTATTATCAAACCCTTAAGGTAGGGCAAAACCATACATTCACTCCTTAAGGTAGGAGAACACTCCACAAGCCATATGCTTGTACATATAATAATCCTTGATTATTCCTTCATGTAGAGTCTCTAGCCTCTATATAGGCCTCATACATGCAATACCATGGATCATTACCATGGTTCCCTCATACCATCCACTAATACCATGGGCCCATTACATTATTACTAACTACTTGTGGTCCCTTACATGATATGGGCTAACCACCTTATTTATTACTATGGCCCATCCCATTATTACATTATTACCTTGGGTACCTCCCTAGGTATATAACAATTTTATTATCATGCTGAATGTGATTGCTAATCTGGAATTGATATTGAGCTAATATGAAAAATCGAAGTAAATTTTCTCTAAGAATAGAACATACCTAAAATTAACATGGTATCGGAGCTAAGGCGAAGCCAAATCCAAAGCAAGAGTGAAAGAGAAATCACCGAAGACAATTGGACAAGGTAAAAAGGCTCAATGGGTTCCTCATCCCACTTCAAATTCACCAAGGGTGAAGTCGAAATAAAGAATATTATCAGAGTGGCGCAACAGAAGTATTTGGTGGCCTACCTAAAGGTCATTTCTATGGGAAGTCTGGATCTAAGAATGGAAGGAAAGGCAGATGCCTTACTTGCAATAAGTTTGGCCATTATGCGAGGGAATGTATGAATAGAAGGGACACATCACTTGATGATGATAACAATCATTCCAGGGGCATCTTCAATGATCAGAGGAATGACAGGTACAAAGGAAAAGGAATAAAAGGAATGCAGGTCATCAAGGAAATGGTTGAATCTTCAAGAAAGAAAGGAACTCCAGGTATGAAGAATCAAATGTTGTTTATGATAAGAAAAATGAGCATTAACTTATATTGGCCCCCTCCACTACTTCTCCTTCAGAATCTTTGGGAATCTGGCTTATTGATAATAGTGCTTCAAGACACTTCATTGGATATAAGGAAGCTCTCTCTAATTTGATAGAGAAGGAGACAATCGTGGAGATTATTCTTGGAGACGACGCAACCTATCCCGAAAAGGGTGTAGGGAATGCTACCCTTCAATTGAATGAGGGTAGCATGATTCATTTACAATAATTTCTTTATGTACCTGATCTCAAGAAGAACCTGGTGCCCATTTTGGTAATGGAAGTCAAAATTTTCTAGGTGGCATTCATTGATGGAAAGGTACATGTTTGAAAAAGGAATTTTCCAGATGCTTTTGCTCGTGGGTTCAGGGTTGGAAATGTGTATCAAGTTGCAGGAAGTCCATTGGGGACCATTTCATGTGACACATCTCTTCTATGGCATTGGAGGTTTTCCCATCTTCATTGTAAGGCCCTACCTGATGTGAGTCGGATGGTGACAGGGATGCCTAAATTCAAGGAAGAGCATGAAGGTATATGTCAGAGATGTACCGAAGGAAACATTACAAGGGGACCATTCCCCTCATATAATAACAGGAACACAAATCTAAAACAACCCAAGGGGTCTTGAGATTCATATTCGGGAATCTCATGTATGCAGGTTGAAGAAAGCTCTCTATGATTTAAAGAAAGCACCTCGAGCTTGGTGTGAGAGGATTGATAGCTATCTGATGAAGTTGAGATTCACTAGGAGTGAAGTCGATCCAAACCATTTCTTTAATATTGTGGATGATATACCTATCATACTGGTACCTTATGAGGAAAACCTCTTTCTGACAGGTGAAGACCCTCGCATTTGCAAAAGTAAGAGGGAGTTCGATTCCGGGTTTGGAATGGTGAACTACAAGCCCATGACTACCTCGATGAAGCCTAAAGAAGTTATGTGGTAGTACTACCGAACCTAATTTGGGAAATGCCTCTGAGTTTCGTCAACTCATAATAGCATTGATGTTCTTAGAGAACTCCCGTTCAAATATTTGTTTTGCAATTAGCATGTTGAGCTCATATATGGTTGAGCCTCACTGGATTGGTGCCACGAATCATTTGAGATATCTTCATGGCACAATCTCTCATGGATTGAGATACACTATCGGAAATGTGAAACTGCATGATTATTATGATGTTGATTAGGCAGGAAGTGTGGAGGATCGCAAGAGCACTTATGGGTGCTTGTTCTCTTTGTGTTCCGCTTTGATATCCTCGATGAGTAGGAAGAAAAAGTCGGTTGTTTTGAGCACTGATGAGGCCGAATACATAGCTATGAGTATGGCCTCCTATGAGGTTGTCTGGTTGTGGAAGCTCTTCTATGAGATGTTTGGACACGTGCTGGATACCATCTTGATCTTCTATGAAAACTAGGGGGGGATTCGATTGTTGAAGAATCTCATGTTCTATGATCACTCCAAGCATATAGACATCAGGTACCATTTTATCTGGGATATGGTGCAACGGGGAGAAAGAATGCTCCATCATTCTAGGACTGATGTGTGAGCCACCAATATTTAGATGAAGCCCCTAGGAAAGGTCAAATTCTTAAATTTCCAAGAACAACTAGGAGTCGAAGAGAGACTCTCTATTGAAGGTCCTATATGATATGGACATTGAGCTCTGGGAGCTCTAGGGGGCTTAAGGGTACTTCTTGGAGCAATGAGCAACCATAGGGTGAATGGTTCAACCTTCCCCTAGTGGTTTGCTATGTAGGCAGGATGAGTGGTTCATCCTTCTCCTGCCAAGACACAATCATAGGGTGAGTGGTTAAGCCTTCCCCTAGTGATTTGTTGTGTATAGGGTGAGTGGTTCAGGCTTCCCCTCACTACCGTAATCCCTATGCTAGGATGATATTGATCTGGGATCAATTGGAACTGACTTTGGGTCAGTAAGAGTGTTTTGACACACTCTCTTTATTGGAACTGATTTCGGATCAGTAAGAGTGGTATGATACACTCTCTTTATTTGGAACTGATTTCAGATTAGTAAGAGTGGTATGACACACTCTCTTTATTGGAACTGATTTCAGGTCAGTAGAGGATGGTATGATACATTCTCAATCACTTCTTCTTCTTCATAGTTCAGCAGAGCTGAGCTGAGCAGTGCAATGCACTAATGGCAAAGATAGTACAGATTGGCAGATCAATTAGCAGATGGAGTCTCCCTAGTTGAGAGGGAGTGTTAAAATTGGCAACTAGGGCCAAACTCCATGTGGGTCTACTTCTTTATGGCAGCTGATATTTTTCTTGGATTCCTCTCATCGAGAGGTGTAGGATTGATCTAAAGATCATTCGATTCCAACATGTATTCATGGAGATATGAATTTATTTGTGTTATGTGACAATTTGTCAAGGTTGGCCAATAACCAAATTTCCCCCACTTGTCCTCAACGTTTTGCTATAAATAGAGGTGGCCTTCAAGTCATTTAGACACACACTCTC
>APFE031354356.1:239216-301838 GCA_000404065.3 Pinus taeda | reverse complement strand
TGGCCATTCGCATCCTCAGCCAAACATGTAGCTCCTCAGGATGTGAGCGCAACTGGAGTGTATTTGAAAAAATACATAATAAGAAGCGCAACAGGTTAACACTTAAACATTTAAAATATTGCAAATTTCAAAATAAATTTTTGAATTCATTAAACAATATTTTTTTTATTAATTATTAATTATTATTTCATGACCTTTGTACAGGTTAGAGACCCAGAGACTTAATGACATGGTGTATGTCTACTACAATCTTCGATTGTGGGTAAGGCAACTGGAGAAGACACCTGATGTGGATGCCATCTCATTGGATGGCATTGACACCACTGCTGCATGGAGGGTCGAGGCCGAGAGGCCTCTCGTGGAGTCTGCTGAAGATTGGTTAGGACAGGATGTTGTGGAGGGGGAGGAGGAGCAGGAGTAGGTGGAGGAGCAGGAGGAGGAGGAACGGGAGGAGGAGGTGACACCGCCTGCCCGGGCTACCACTGCCACCAGTAGAGGACGTGGTCTACCTCCTGTACCTCCTATTTCTAGTTCTTCAACTAGTAGAGCACATCAGACTCCACTGCCCCCTCCACCAGCACAGACACCAGCATCTACATCGAGAGGGAAAGGGAAAGCTATTGCATTTTCTCGCAAGAGGGGCAGAGGAAATCAATAGGATTAGACTTTCATTTTATTGTATATGACATTATGACATGATGAGATACATTATCATATTTTTTGTTGATATTTTGAGTCTGAATTGGGACTCAGGAGTTAGGATTTACTATTCAGGACATGATTCAATGTTACGTGTGATTTTAGCGCTAGAAATGATATTAAACATCTTATATATTAGTTTTTTAATCATATTTATGTGTCAATGTATTTATTTTATGTTGTAGATGGTTTAGATATTAAAAAAATTGAAAAAAATTGAAAAAAAAAGAATATTTTTGTTCCAAACGATTTTTTCCCGCTTTTTTCCCGATTTTCCGCTTTTTTCCGCTTCATTCCCCGTGCCGATTTAATCCCGCTCGCGCTTTTAACAACATTGATCTTATCTATGCGCATTAATCCACATGCATGCACCCAAACCCAATGTGGCTCTGCATTCTTTTCCTTTTGGGTAGACCAAGGAAAGGACAGTGTTATGATTATAATATAGTTTTCATGGATTGAGTAGGGGACATTACAATGTTTGAGAAGCCTTAGGGCACGTGTAAAGAGTGTCCAGGGAGTGCCTTGGGAGTGTGCTCCCTACTTTGGGAGTGTCCCAGGGAGACCCATGCTTGTCTATAGGGGCAGAGAGTGTCGCACAGAGAGCCATGCTGTCCACAGGGGCAGGGAGTGTCCTAGGGAGCCCTGGAGTGTACTCCTGAATTTTGAGAGCATGCTCCTAAGGGCATTCCCTGGATGCTTCTGCTCGGAGTGCAGTTTGGAGAGGGGGTTGTGGATCCTGAAAGGGCGCTCCTGGTAACACCTCTCTGACACTCCCATTTCACATTTGTGACTTACTGTATTCTCTAGTCCCATTGACTTGCTGTTTTGGCCAGAGTAGTTGGTCCTATTCTATACATCTCCACAAGATCTGTGTGAACACTACATTTTTTCTGGCTTACAGTGCGCAAAAACTACAAAACCAAATGTAACTAATCTCTTAATTTCATTAACATACAATTGCATAATCCATATTGTTAAATAAACCCATTATAATAGGTATTCAACAACCATGTGGTTTGGCCTGCAATTCCATGTCCAGACAGTTTTTTGTACATGGCTGATATTGGCTTGCTGGTTGGGTAACTTCTGTAATTCTCTCCATAAACTAACAATTCTGATGTGAAAAAAAATTATTGTAATGTGGCAAAAACCACATAATGCTCTTTGTGTTTAATGTTCAGCTTGAAGTCTTTGAAATGGAGCAATGTTGCGATAATCACAAATGGGATTAAATCGGCAAGGGTCTGAAAAAAGAAAAAATCGTAAAAATCGGCAAAAAAAAACATGATTTTCGCCGATTTAATTGTTTCAGGCAAAAAATCGTGATTTTCGCAACACTGGAATGGAGAGCACAGTGGAACTGGAAATTACAGTAATGTGTTACTGGAGTTATTAGAACTTTCTGTTTGTTTTTTCATCACCAATCCTTGATATTTAATGTAGCAAAACCCAAAGAATGCTATTTTGTGTTTCATGTTCAGCTTGAAGACTTTGAAAAGGAGAGTCATAGTGGAACTGAAAAATACAGTCATGTGTTTGTGAAGATATTAGAAAATTCTGTTTGGTTTTTTCACCACCAATCCATGAACTGTATCATTATCTTGACATTAGAATGTGTTGGACCTTAATACATCTCATGCACAAAGTTCTTTTTAGCAGTTAATGCTTTTGTCAAAACTTTAACTTCACTATTTTCCTTTCTGGTCTGGGTACCGCGACAAGAATAAAAGGAACCATGCACAGAGCATCAATGCGTGGTTAATTTGGGTCATGACTTTGATTAACAATGCATCTTGAAGATACCACTGCTTAAAACAACCAGGAGTCAGCCTAGAAAAAAGATTACAGGGTTTGAAGATGGAATGGAGTTAGTGATTAACCTGAAACAAAATACAGCAGAACAGATAATACATCAGTGTATCTTCCTTATTTTAGAGGTTATTAACAAGACCATCTAGATGCAGTTGAGTCCATTATTAGCTTTTGGCTATGGGATTGCACTTTTCTTTGATTCACATCCCTGTATCCAAGGATACAGGATTCAAACTAGATATTAAGGAAGATCATTTTGTTAATTTTAGGCAACAATGGTATGTTCTATGCTTTAGAGCAATTTTACTTCAATTTCTTTATTAGCCCAGTATCAATATTCAGATTAGCAATCACATCAACATGATAGTAAAATGTAGATAGAACATAAACATAAACAATAGAAGACAAGCCAAGACAAGAGGACACAAGATGTGGCACTAGCGAGGGCAAACCCCAATGTGGGGAAACTCTTGATCAAATCTTCTTTTAGTCTTCTTCAATAGTTCAGCAGAGAGAGATAGTACAATTTACAAATCTGATAATTTATAATAGCAGCAAAAGAGCCCTAACCAGAAAAGTCAACGCTGGTCAACAAGGAAGATTTGACCCAACAAATGGGTCAAATCCAGTCAACTTTGGCCTCCAAAGACCAAGATGAATCAGCCCTCAAAACAGCCCAGTCAAAATCTGGTCAAACAGCCCACCTGCGGTCAGCTATAGCTGTAGTCAGCGTTGGTCAACAGTCAATGTTTAGCCTCGATTTCTGTGCCCAAAAATGCGGCCTGCCCAAACAGAGATAGCCCTCACAAAAACGCAGTCAAAGGAGGTCAACGCATGCTGGTCAACACTTGGTCAAACTGTCCAGAAATTTGGTCTCCTGAAATCTCACTTTTCGTACAGGTGGAGAGAGAGAGGCCCAAAAATCCATACCCAATCAATGAGAGAGAGAAGTGTGAAGATGAGTGTGTCCAAATGAGGCCAAGTCACCTTCTATTTATATGCAACGTTGAGGATGAATAGACGTGACTATTGGGCTTCTGGGCCTACATAAGTTTGTTGGCCGACCTTGACAATTTGACCATAATCAAAATAGATTCATAACTTCATTTGTACATGTCAGAATCGGATGATCTTTATATCAATCGTACACCTCTCAGAGAGAGGAATCCAAGAAAAATATCAGCTGTCATAAATAAGATGACCCATGTGGAGTTTAGCCCTAGTTGCCAATTTTAACACTTCCTCTCAACTAGGGAGAACTCCATCTGCTAATCCATCTGACAATCTGTATATCTCTGCCATCAATGCACTGCTCTGCACTGCTGAACTATGAAGAAGAAGAAGTGGTTGAGAATGTATCACACCATTCTCTACTGACCCGAAGTCAGTCCCAATCAAAGGAGAGTGTGTCATACCACTCTTACTAAACCGAAGTCAATTCCAATCAAAAGAGAGTGTCTCATACCACTCTTACTGACCCAAAGTCAGTTACAATCAAAGGAGAGTGTCTCATACCACTCTTATTGACCTGAAATCTGTTCCAATTGATCCCAGATCAATATCAGTCATCCTAGCATTGGGAGTATGGTAGTACACGATGCGTCCATCGGTGATACTATGGTCCCTATTCTCATTTCCCTACTCATTGGCCAGATGAGAGGTACTTCCCATGAGTCCCAGACTGCACGGGTAGGATGCCTCAGCGGGAGAAGGATGAACCACTCATCCTATCTACATGTCGCCAAGGGGTATCACAGGGGAAGGTTGAACCACTCACCCTGTACACAACAAACCACTGGGGGAAGACTGAACCACTCACCCTATGGTTGCTCATCGCTTCAAGTACCCCAAGCCCCCCGGAGCTCCCAGAGCCCAATGTCCGTCTCATACAGGACCCTCATAAGAGGGTCTCTACACGACTCCAAGTCGTTCTCAGAAGGCCAAGAACTTGACCTTCCCCAAGGGCTTTGTCAGAATATCAGCGACCTGCTCATCAGTCCCAATGTGATGGAGCCTTATTGCTCCTTATGTACCATATCCCAGATAAAGTGGTACTTGATATCTATGTGCTTGGAGCGATCATGAAACACGGGATTCTCTGATAATCAAAATCCACCTTTGTTGTTGCAGAGGATGATGGTGGTATCCAGCACATGTCCAAACAACTCACTAAAGAGCTTCCTCAACCAGACAACTTCGCAGGAGGCCATACTAGCAGCTTTGTATTCGGCCTCGGCGGTGCTCAAGGCAACCAATTTCTGCTTCTTGCTCATCCAGGATATCTCAGTCCATGAGTTATCGTGCCTCGAAGATATCTCAGAAGATTCTTGGCACCAATCCAATGTATATGATGAGGCTCAACCATATATTGGTTCAATGTGTTAAATGCAAAACATATGTGCGGACAGGATTTCACCAAGAACATCAGTGCTCCTATGAGTTGACGATACTCAAAAGCATTTCCCAATTCAGGTCCAGCAACACTACCACATAACTTCTTAAAGTTAAGTTCCATCGGAGTAGTCACAAGCTTGCAGTCCACCATCCCAAATCTTTCCAATATCTTCACAACATATTTTCCTTGAGAGGAAAATTTCACCTGCCTTTTGCCAGACCTCCAACCTTAGGAAATAGTGCATCGGTTCTAGGTCCATCTCAAATTCAGAAGCCAACTTCCTCTTACATTTGTGAATGAGAGGGTCTGCACTTCCATCAACTCCATGCTTGATTTTGTATAGCCACGTAGAGGTGACAACCGATTTGTCCTGGGGTCTAGGGACCACATCCCAGACATCATTCCTCATAATTGACTCGTATTCTTCATTCATAGCATCCTTCCATACTTGATGCTTTACAACTTCTTTGAATGATGAAGGTTCATTTTGAATGATAGTGCTTATGGCGGTCAAATATCCTTGATACCTGTTCGACTTCTTGCTTTCACGGAAAGTCCCCCTTGGTGCAATGTGTCTCTCAGCATCTTCGAGAGTCTCCCTAAGCCATGAGGGTTCCTTTTGGAGGAAGAGGGCTCATGAGGAGGAGGATCAATAGGATCCATAGGTTTATCAACATCAGGCATCGTTTCGTCTTCTTTTGCACCCTGATTTCTAGTGTCAGCTTCTTTGTCTTTCCTTAGGATAGGAAGGTTGTTGATCTCCTTGAGGACCATATCTTCATCGAAGGTGACATCATGACTTATCTAAACTTCCTTTTGACCAGCAACATAAATTCTATATCCCTTATAATTTTCACTATAGCCCACAAAGATTCCTTTCTTCCTAGATGCACCCAATTTGCTTCTTTTCTCTTTTGGCAAATGAAAATATATGGGACTTCCAAAAATTCTAAAATGAGAGACATCGGGTTTCTTACCAGTGAACATTTCTTCGGGAGTCTTGGAGTCCAATGCTTGATGAGGGCAGCAATTTTGAACATACACAACGGTATTTATAGCTTCAGCCCATAGGAACTTCGGAAGGCCTTGATCATGAAGCATGGCACGAACTGCTTCTACAATAAAGTGATTCTTACTTTCAACCATACCATTCTGTGCAGGAGTGTATGGCGTTGTAGTCTCCCTCTTAATGCCAGCTTCTCTTTACTAATCTTGGAATTCATTGGATTCGTACTCAGTGCCATTATCAGTCCTCAATATCTTGTTTTTCTTCTTGGATTGGTTTTCAATCAAGGCTTTGAAGTTTCGGAACCAGGTGAACACTTCATCCTTCTTCTTCAAGAAGTAGATCCATGTCTTGCGAGAATAATCATCCGTAAAGGTGAGATAATATAAGTATCCTCCCAAAGAGTTTACGGGCATCATACTAGATATGTTGGAGTGGATCAATTGCAATACATTTGTGGTCTTGTTATTACTTTGAGGGGAATGGTCCCCTTGTAAGTTTTCATGCGGCACATCCCAGACATACACCTTTATGCTCTACTTTGAACTTAGGCATACCTGTCACCATCTGTCTCACATCGGGTAGGGCCTTATAATGAAGATGGGCAAACCTCCGGTGTCATAGTTCAGATTGTAGAAATGTGTCGCAAGACATGGTTCCCAATGGACTTCCTCCAACTTGATACAAAGTGTCAACCCTGAACCCAAGAGTAAAAGAATCTTTAAAATTTCTTTTCAAAATATGTACCTTTCCATCGATGAATGCCACTTTGAATCCTTTGTCCTCCATGGCTGAAATGGACACAAGGTTCTTCTTGAGATCAAGTACATATAGTACTTCTTGCAAATGAATAGTGTTACCTGGATTCAATTGAAGGGTAACATTCCATACTCCCTTCACGAGATACCTGTCTCCTTTTCTATCAGATTAGAGAGAGCTTCCTTGTATCCGGTGAAGTGCCTTGAGGCACCACTATCAATCAGCCAATTTCCCAAAGTGTCTGGAGGAGAGGCAATGGAGAGGGCCAATATAAGATAGTACTCTTTTTGCTTATTGTTAACAACATTTGCTTCCTCATACTTGGAGTTCCTTGATTTCTTGGAGGGTTGACCATTTCCTTGATGTCCCACATTCCTTTTTCCTTTGCCATTGGTGTAGCCATTTCTTTGATCGTTGTTGTCGAAGTTGCCTCTGCAATGATTGTGATCATCATCATGCGATGTCCCTTCTATTCAGACACTCCCTTGCATAGTGGCCAAACTTATTGCAAACAAAGCACCTGCCCTTCCTTCCTTAGATCTAGGATTTCCATGGAAATGACCTTTAGACCGTGCATTATTTCTCTTTTTTGGCATGAGTGGAGAATGCAATGGTTGCTTCTATTAGAAGACATTTCTTGCTCCACCATTCTTATTTCTTTTTGAATGCATCTCAACATCAATTCTTCAAAGCTTGGAATTCGATCATTGTTGAGGACGATGGTTCTAAATACATACCACTCAGGTGGGAGTCCTCCAAGGGTGGTGAGAGTAAGTTCCCTGTCAGGAATGACTTCTCCAATCGAGAGAGTAGATCATTCTTGATCTCAGTAATCCTCAAGAAATAGGATTGAATATGCTTGTCCTTGCCCTTGTTAATATCCTTCAATTTATTCTTGAGAAATAGAATTTGATTAGCATTACTAACCTTGAACATGCCAACCAACCTGTCGTAGATCTCCTTGGAGGTCTTCAATTCGAAGATGTAGGCCACCATATGCTTGTCAATGGAATCCCTGATAATCTTCTTTGCTTTGACTTCAACCCTATTGTACTTGGCCTTTGCAGTAGCCGGTGCATTTGAAGGAGGTTCAGGGATTTTACCCTGCACATAGTCCATCACTTCTTTTTCTTCCAAGGTCAAATCAAAAGACATCTTCCATCCATGATAGTCAAATTTATCATGGAGCTTGTCTTCAGCCAGGAAGTAGGATGAGGAACCCATTGAACCTTTTGTCCTTGTCCAACTGTTTTTGGCGATTGCTTTTTCACTCTTGCTTGGGCTTTGTCTTCACCTCAGTGCTCATACCATGTTAATTTTAGGCAACAATGGTATATTCTATGCTTTAGAGCAATTTTACTTCAATTTCTTTATTAGCCCAGTATCAATATTCAGATTAGCAATCACATCAACATGATAGTAAAATGTAGATAGAACATAAACATAAATAGCAGAAAACAAGCCAAGACAAGAGGATACAAGATGTGGCACCAACCAGGGACAAACTCCAATGTGGGAAACCCTTGATCAAATCTTCTTTTCGTCTTCAATAGTTCAGCGGAAAGAGATAGTACAATTTACAAATCTGATAATTTATAATAGCAGCAAAAGAGCCCTAACTAGAAAAGTCAACGTTGGTCAACAAGGCAGATTTGACCCTCAACAAATTGGTCAACTTCAGTTAACTTCGGCCTCCAAACAACAAGATGAATCAGCCCTCAAAACAGCCCAAAAACAGCCTAGTCAAAATCTGGTCAAACAGCCCACCTGTGGTCAGCCCTAGCTGCAGTCAACGCTGGTCAATGTTGGACAAAAGTCAACGTTTAGTCTCAATTTTTGTGCCCATAAATGCAGCCTGCCCAAACAGAGATAGCCCTCACAAATATGCAGTCAAAGGAGGTCAACGCATGCTGGTCAAAACTTGGTCAAACTGTCCAGGAATTCAGTCTCTTGAAATTTCGGCCTCCTGAAATTTTTGACTCCTGAAATTTCGCTCTCCTGAAAACGCGTGGAGAGAGAGAGGCTCAGAAATCCGTACCCAATCAATGAGAGAGAGAGAGGAGTGTGAAGATGAGTGTCCAAATGAGGCTAACTCACCTTCTATTTATATGCAATGTTGAAGATGAATAGATGTGAATGTTGGGATTCTGAGCCTACATAAGTTTGCTGGCTGACCTTGACAATTTGACCATAATCAAAATAAATTCATAACTTCATTTGTACATGTCAGAATCGGATGATCTTTAGATCAATCCTACACCTCTCGGAGAGAGGAATCCAAGAAAAATATCAGCTGTCATAATTAAGATGACCCATGTGGAGTTTGGCCCTAGTTGCCAATTTTAACACATTCTAACACAATAAGCATGTTAAAGCTGAAAAGACTTGCCTAAACACGTCAACCTTTCCTTTGCTGGCATGGATTAAAGTGCCAAATGGTTATGGTGAGATTCAAGATTGCTGCGAAAGAAGGTTTGCAAAAGATTTTTCATTTTCCTGGAAAACATGAACCAGTCCCTGGCTTTAGCTTATGTCAGATATCTTGCTTATAGCTTTTGCTACCATACTGTTTCCCTGGTTTTCTGAATTAAAGAGTCATTCTGCCTTCTGATTGCATCTTGTAATGAAAGAAGAGTTGTTAATTTCTTTGAAAAATGTGGGAGAATGAAGAATAACCTTTCCTCTACAGATAAAAGAATATTTGTTTTGTTATAAATTGTACATAAAAATGATTAATTGTGACGACTTCACGAAATTAAGTAGAGAGCTGATTATGGAGATATATAAGTAAACCGTAGAGGAAAAATGTTTTTAAAAATTTATCACAAAAGTGAGATGGATAGTGGACCAGGTATGAAAACATTCCATTATGGAAAGCTGCAATTATGGATAGACTCCAAAAGCATCCAGTTATTAACTCTCATGCCTATGTATTACATATATTCTGACACAACTGATATGTTTTATGGTGTGTATAGACATACCAACTTCTAAACTGCGATGACCATCGTCATTTTCTGCGAAAACACAAACAGGACCTAGCACTATTTCGGCCTGATATTGTTCACCAGGTATGTTTGGTTCTTTTTTCTATCTTTGTAATAATTTTTAAATATCTTTCCGAAGGTTGTTTCGAAATTTCTTCTGCTAATAATCACCTAATGTAAACAGGCTCTATTGGCAATTTTGGACAGCCCTCTTAACAAGTCTGGAAGGGTTAGTGCAGTATATGTGCAAACTCAGAAGAAAGTGCTTATACAAGTGAATCCCCATGTTCGTCTTCCAAGAACCTTCAAGCGGTTTTGTGGGTTGATGGGTAAGCTTTTATATTCATTTGCTTTTTTCTACTCTTAAGTCCGACACTATATTCTCTAAATTTGTATGTTAGTGATATGGTTTTGATTTTGTTTGGGTTCTATGAACAGTTTGTTTTGTGTATTGAATTGTGACTGCAGTGCAACTTCTGCAAAAATTGAGCATTCGTGCAACTAATGGGCCAGATAAACTCCTACATGTGATAAAAAATCCAGTTACAAAATATCTACCTAGTGAAGCCCATCGAATTGGTGAGAAGTGGAATTTGGTTTCTTATTTTATTTTCTTATGCATATATTTCCTTGGATGACACCCATTTTCCATATCCTGATTAAAAAAATCTCACTGTGATTAGGGCTATCATACAGTGCACCCAAAGTAGTTAAGCTTCATGACTATGTTGCTGCTTCCACTGACAAGATTCCTCTCATTTTTGTGGTAAGAACAAGAAGCCTTCCAGCTGGCTCCAGTCTGTGTGCACAGTTACTAAGCATGTTTTACAATTGTTTCAGTTTATTTTTACCATTGCTGTTCTTAATATGATAATATCATATTACGTGGAATTGATATGGAGAAGAATTTGCGGTATTCCTGTTTGACTCATTTTTGGTTAGTACTTGTTAACATACAGTTATCTTAAAGAAGTCATTTTTGCAGGTTGGGGCAATGGCTCATGGGAAAATTGATGTAGACTACATTGATGATTTTATCTCAAGTAAGTTTTATCTGTTATTGACATTTTTTTACAAGGGTTTAGATTTGCGGATATTATTAAAGTGTTATATGCAGATCACAGGATTGTGATGTCACAGCTGATATATCACTTTTTGTTTCAGGAAAAAACATTTAGACCCATAGATATAGATTCAGTAATGCCATTCTGGATAGGTATCCACCTGCCTGAAAAGAGTAAAAGGCCTGTAAAAATCTACAAAAGACTATATAAATCTGGCATTTACCTATATGGATCTGAAAAACATAGCATCAATGACCATCATAAACAGAAGACAGCTTGTGGACTGACAGATACTAACATTCATAAAGAAAGTGCCATCTGGGACTATTCACAGCCTATATATATAAATGTTTGTGAACCCCAAGGATTACCTCGATTGGTTGAACCATCTGGGCAAGGCATGCTGCCAACAGGGAAGTCACAGGTCATAGGTTCAAATCTGGTTGAGTTCCTCAGGTTTACCAGCCGCTATTGTGGCTGGCAGTGGAGCTGCCTTCCATCTGGATATTCTGCAAGGTTTTCCTTGGCTCTCTCTCACACAGACAACCTTGGTGGGCTAGCTAGAGTGGTTGAGTGCTTTGAGCTTGATGCAGGTCTTGAGGTTGATCTCTTAGGTTGGCTGCCTGTGTTGTGTGCCTCGCTTAATCATGTTGCACGATCCTTCCCCCCACCAAGGATACAAGGCCGGAATCTTGTCCCGTACTGATCCTCTGGTGGAACCGCGGATCCAAAAATTTGATCTGCAAATCCGCCGATTTGGGGTGATTCCCGGAAATCTGTAACTGTGTGGGCCTGATCCGCGGTTCCGGATTTCTGATCAGCGGATCTAGAAAAAGCTCTGCCTTAGATCCATGGAGGATTGGTCACGGATCCGAGTGGATCTTGAGCGGATCCGGAGGGCAACGGATAGTTCCGCAGGTGGCCCAATTTTTTTTATTTTTTCTTTGATATAACTTGGGTTGGGGGTGGGTTTATGGTGAGTTAGGAAAATGATAGATGGGGTTAAAAGGCATTTCCCCCTCTTTTCCTCATTCTTACATCTTTGGAGAGCTTGGAGAAGAGAGGAGAAGAGAGCTTGGAGAAGAGAGGCTTGAAGAGAGCTTGGAGGAGTGAAGGAGGAGGAGCTTGGATTATGTTCACTACAACTTGCGATTGTTGTCCCACTACTACGAGGATGCAAAGAATATTAAAGACCTTAAGTTTTGGGACAAAAATGTAGAGAAGGCCAATTTGGAGGATGGAGTGTTTAAATTAGATTAATTGGAGGATGCTCTTATCGAGGATGATGATAATCGAGTTGAGATGCCACCTCCATTTGGTCCCATGGTTTCCAGGTTCAATTCTTCAACACCAACAACATGGGCTTTATCTTCATCAGTTCCGCTGCCACAACTTCCACAGGCACCATCAGCTTCATTGCCACCATGTGGAAGCTCACGTAGTGTTTGTGGTGGAAGGAGGGGAAATTAGTAGATTATTCATAGTTTACTACGTTTATCATAGATTAGATTCATTGTGAATTTGAACTTTTCTGTCTTACTCTTCCTAGTTCAGTGTGTGCTTGGTGGTCGGTTTGGTGGTCAGGTGGCCTATTTTGTAAACATGATTATTTGAATTTTGGACATGACTCATGTTGACAGTTGCTCACTTGCTAGATAAGTCATTTGAATGTTTTATGATTTTATGTTATGAATATAATTCATAACAATTAAATAAATAAAATAAATATAAATATTAAATAATCAAATATTAGTTAGGTTAAATAGTCATTAAGTTAAGTGAAAAGGCATGTCTAAAAGACATGCCCATTCACGAAAGGTCGCCTGTTGAGGCATAAAAGCAGGGCCTCATTGTAAACATTCATATATCTTATACAATTTTATATATTAATAAATTATTATTTACAAATATGTGTGTGTATTTTTACATTCAAGTTTCCAAGCTATTAGTTTTCATATTTCAGCCATAGTTTTTATGCTACAATGGTATCAGAGCCATGGCACACGATATAATCATGTGGGCCTTTGAACGTAGTTCGCCGCACAATGTGCCATTACGTTCACATCCTGATTACGTTGAACAATTTAGCATTCAAGAAGCATTTCAGCGATTAGAAAAATCAATTGCAGAAGTTAAAGAATGTTGAAAGAAAATCAATAATAAAGAAAATGATGAAGAGAAAAATGAGGAAGAAGAAAAAGAAGAAGATGTTGACCAAAATGATGATAATGATTCCAATGAAGCTGATATTTATGTCAAAGAGGATGAAGTAATTGAAAATACAACACTTAAACATGTAGAATCTATAAAAGAAGATATAATACATGATGAATTGGATTTGAACTTGTCAAAAAACCTCAGAGATGTGTCCACAGATCTCAAGCCTCACAATGATAAGAGGTCTCTGTGGGTGTGCTCTGAGGGGACAATTTTTCTTGAAACCTCCTCCGAATTCTACAAGTCGGCCTACGAATTTTGCATAGCGATTGCAGCGCTGGAGAGCAGGTTGCAACAATTTCACGAATATGGAATCAGGAATGCGTATTTGTATGGCGCTGCTTCCGCGGGGTTGGATTCAAGAAGAATCATGAAGTTCCTCAATTTGCTGTGCAAAAGCGAGCTTCCTAAGGATGTTATTAGATCAATTCGGAGAAACACTGTAAATGTGGGGAAACTGAAATTGTACTTGAAGGAAGGCAGTGTGATTCTAGAGGGCGACACAACATGCGATGTTTCCGCCATTCTCAGACAACTGGATGTCAAAAGTGGCGTAGAAGCTCAACCGAGTGCTAAGAATCTTCGGAAGGATTCGACTAAATTGGTGCAAGTGAGGCAAAAGTGCAGAGAAATTAGTTATCCTCTCGTTGAAGAATACGACTACAAGATGCTTCAGCATTATCAAAAACGGAGCATGGACAAGATGTTTGTAAAAGGAAGAGCGAGGTTGGGTGTGATTGTGCTACCCTATGGTGCAGGAAAGTCTCCGACAAAGGTCTATGCCACAGTTTGGCTTGGGAAATTGGTTATGTGCTTTGCGAACACAAGTGTATTAGTTGAGCAGTGGGTATACCAGTTCAAGCAGTGGATCACTCTGGCGGACAGGCAAATCCAAGGGGTGTCGAGTGACTGCAAGACCATCAAAAAATCAGATATCCTGCATGACAATTCTGTCAACAATGAATGCTGCAACAATGAAATCAGGATGATGCAGCGTGTTTCAGGGCACCTAGCTATAGTTTCTCTGCATGCAACTTATGAGGACGAAGAATATGTCCATCTGGTAATGGAGAGGTGCTCTGGTGGAGATCTGCTCGACAAAATCGATAGCAAGAAAGATACAATACCCTTCTTCGAAGAAGAGGCAGCCACCATCCTGCAGAAGCTTATGGAGGCCATCAGTTACTGCCATTCCATGGGAATTGCCCACCGAGATATAAAACCCGAAAACATTCTCTTTGCCAATAATTCAAATTCCCTTGCTGAAATCAGGCTTTCAGACTTTGGGGACGCTTGTTGTTTTTCTCCAGGGGAAGGATTAATGCAAGGATTTGTGGGTACTCCGTATTACTTGGCATCGGAGGTGGTAGTAGAGAAGCATTATAGCGAGAAAGTGGATGTCTGGAGTGCAGGGGTGATCCTGTACTTATGCTGAGTGGATAGGTTCCTTTTGCGGGAAAGACAACTTTGTAAAGATTTGAGGCTGTCATCCATGGGCACCTTCGTTTCCAAAGTGATTGCTCAATATCTGACTCTGCTAAAGACTTGATACAACGTATGCTCTCCAGAGACGTCACCAAGAGACTTAGCGCACACCAAGTCCTCGAGCATCCATGGATCACAACTCATGCCCCGCAGAAAACCCACCTAATGGGTGGTGGAGCTCCGTTGGATATGACAATGGAGAAGGGTGGCTTTGTGTGTGGCCAAAACAGTTCTTTGCTCCTGCACCGATGAAAAGATCGCATGCAACATTATTAAAAACCAGGTGTCAAACGACATGCTCCAATGGTTGGTGTCTTTTTGTTTGGGCATATAACCTTAAGCCATCCAATTCAGCGTATAATTAAATATAACTTAAGTAAAATCTATTAATTAATTCATATAAATTAATTAATCTAATTAATCTAATTAATATATAAAATTTAATCATTTAAAAAAAAAAAAATTATCTGGTGGCTCAACGTCTATATTTCGCTAATAACTCTATTTTTGAGTCCAAGGTTGTCTTCTTTTGTTCCCTTCTCTCTCTTTTTTTTTTATATTATTATATTATTTATATTATACAAAAAAAGAGAGAGAAGGGAACAAAAGAAGACAACCTTGGACTCAAAAATAGAGTTATTAGCGAATTATAGATGTTGAGCCACCAGAGACCTTCCGCCTCCCATATGCCAAGACGACAACCACCGCAAAGACAATTGCCAACAATATAGCTTTGAGGACAAAGCTTCTGAAGGAAGGGGCTATGTTATGAATATAATTCATAACAATTAAATAAATAAAATAAATATCAATATTAAATAATCAAATATTAGTTAGGTTAAATAGTCATTAAGTTAAGTGAAAAGGCATGTCTAAAAGACATGCCCATTCACACAAAGGTCGCCTATTGAGGTATAAAAGCAGGGCTTCATTGTAAACATTCATATCATCTTATACAATTTTATATATTAATAAATTATTATTTACAAATACGTGTGTGTATTTTTACATTCAAGTTTCCAAGCTATCAGTTTTCATATTTCAGCCATCGTTTTTATGCTACATTTTATCTTCTAAATGTTTTATGTTTTATGATATGTTAACAAATTTGATGTATGTACTATGTTTGTAATTGCTATAATCTAGATGGTTGATGTTCAAATAATTAATCATTGATGTAATGGATGCCATATCTATCTTGATTTATGTACAAATATGCATGTTTTCATATCTTCTACAACTAATTTGGTATTTTGGATGTTTTTTTGAATATAAATGCAAATATATATATATATATATATATATAGTAGATGCTTTACTTCCTAGATTTTTGGAAAATGACACTTTCGACACTTCTCTTCCAAAAAACATCCCTGCTTTGTGCAACAATGCGCTTGATGTCCCTACCAACCCTACTGGGTCAGGTGCCGATGGGTTTATACTGAGTACTAGTTGCAAAATGCGGGGAAGTGCTTGTGGGTTTCCCCATGAGATTTTCCTTGGAATCTCTCTCTCTCTCTCTCTCTTTGGATCCCTTCATACACATACACATTGTTATCATACATTGTAAATGATAATGTTGTTATACATTTTTGGAAGTATTATATGCATCACTTGAAGGATTTCACAGGTAATATATGATGGTATTTTATATTATTCACGGAAATGGCAAATGAACCAAGAGGCTTTCACATGCCATCCATTTTGTACGTCACATGAAGTAAATTGCATATTGTACTTTGATTGATCACATGGTGAATTTTTATCACTTAGATGAAACAATTCTATTGATAATCTACATGTTGTGATGAATTTGGGCAAATTAGCTTGTTTGAAAAGGTCGGGCGACATTCACTATGTGAAAAGAAAAATAATTATGTATCCTCAGATAACTAATTAAAGGAATTTAAGTGAAACAATATCCCAACATTTAAATAAGACACTATCCCATAGAATAGTTGGAAAATCAAAAAGGTAGTAAAGATTTTTTTGATCTTGATAATTACTTGTGATGTTTCTTATTATTACGATTCATATCTTCGTTCTTTAGTTCATCAAACAATTACCAAAAGCAGCATCACATAAAACAATGAACACAAGATGTAGGCACATGCTAGGGCAAAACCCCCCTCGAGGGGAAAACCCAATCAAAGTAATTCTTCCTTTTAATAGTATTCTATGAGACTCTTCACTTGAGACCAAGACCAGACCTTCTCTCCACACCAAGTCAGCCTCCATAAGATTGACCTCTTCCCAACAATTTCGACTATGCAGCAGCTAACAGCTTCTGACAGTAGTCCAACTTGGAAGACTTCGATCTCCCAATCTAGAGCACGAAACAGAGAGAGACCACCACCAAAATTTCGATTTTCCTTGTCTTCTTAGACTCACCCAAACTCACATTCACTTTGGCTTCCTGACAATAGACTTTCCCAGCTACCCACCTCGCACTTCTGCCCAGAAGAGAGAATTCGAACTTGATGAGAAGTGATGCTCCAAATGAATTCTATGTCCTTCCTTTTATAGGCTTCTTTTGGGGTCGAATAGGATCTTAGGCCAACTTGATCTTCCCTTAGGCCGACATGGTGTGGAGGTTACATAATTCATATTTGACTCAATACTTTACCTTTTTACATGATTCAAAAGTCCAAGAAGGGTCTCTTTAAATGTACAACAACTCTATAGACTCGGAATAAATCCTAGAAGTCCTTAATGGGGACCTTGACCTAAAACATGGTGACCCAAGCATGAAACCCATGCTTTAATAAGTCACAATAATAATAATAATTCTTCTTTTCTTTATTCTTTTGACAAGTACATTACATAATGACTCAAGTACATTATTGAAGACTGAACATAATTACATTTTCCAATACTCCCATTTAACTAGGGAGGTATTCATAATGTACAAATACAATGGAAAATCTCAAACTATATCAACCATAAAGAACTTTAGGCACCGCAATGCCATGGACTAGATTCCTGACTAGGGCAACCTATCCAGCCAGTCACTCAATAGTTTAGGCACCGCAATGCCATGGACTAGATTCCTGACCAGGGCAATCTATCCAAGTGGGACTAAGATGTATTCAAGCTTCAACCTCTCTAGGTACCATCAGGCTTACTTGCTAACCATCAACCCAAAAATCCAGGTGTGTATCCAAAACAGAGCTCTTTGATTAACACCACCTTTCCAACTTCTTAGACATCAACACAATGTGCCAGCCAGATGTCCTTTGAGGCAATGCTTCACTCATAAAGCCTCAACACCCCTTGATCCAGCAGATCAAGAATGACCAATCTCTCCCAATTAAACTGATTGGTAACCAACATGCTATCAAATCCTTCGAGAGATTCACCTGTATAAACACAACCCCAATCAATAATATACTTTCACATGTACATAATCAAATACAAACCTCCAGGGTCTCACAGACAACAAATGTTGCTTTTCATCTTTCCATAGTAGGACTATCAACTGAATCTTTTGACAGAGGATTCCTCAATCATATGATTTACTTCCTACTTCTCATGCAATAACATATCCTCCGAAATTCATTCTTCAATTAACACCAAGCTAAGCCTTCCCTCTCAACCAGGAAGCATCTCTTTATCCAGACTCCCTCTTAATCTTAGGGATATTTCTTCTATTCATGCTTCTTGCGGGAGATCAACTTCTTCCTTTTCGACAGCGGAGAATCTTTCGTGGCTTCCAACCATTTTATCAGAGTCATTATCATCACCATCATACTTATCAAATCAATGAACATCTTCACCAAGTTGAAGATTGTGTACCTGTACAACTTCAATAACAAGTACAACCAAAACTATAAAAGCATAATGTTAGCCATATCAGAATCACAGAAGCATTTCATATATATGTCAGTTACCCAGGCTTAATTATAAACAAGAGACATATACTCTTCAACATCTTGCTAGGGACTTTGTCATACACCTTAGACTACTTTATAGCTACATTCATTCCATCTAGGGTTTCAATGTGTCTTCCAAAGGTATGACATACCTTCCTACAACATATAGCAAACCCTAGAAACAATTAAGACACATATAGATCTATAAAGCATCTAACAACCTTTCAAAATTCACATGTTAGACTTCTCACTAGGGATTCATACAAATCCTAGATTTCATACGAAAGGATCAAAGACAATCGCAACTTAGACATTAACGTGCCCAAATTCCACTAGGGTTAGTTTCAAACCCTTAGATTTTCGATCAACCATCAATCAGTCACTAACATGACCAACTATTGCTAGGGTTAGTTGCAAACCTTAGATTTCCGGTCAATCATCAAACTCAACCAAAATTTCAACAAATCTCAAATTATCATATAGTCAACATTCATCAGAGATTTTTACTTCAGCTAAGGTTCAACTCCAAAACCCTAGAATTCCATTTTTTAGAAATTCAACAAACTTATACAAATCTCAAATCATCATATTTCAGAGATTTTACTTTGACTAAGGTTTATTTCCAAAACCTTAGAATTCCATTTCCACAATCTTAACAATCATTACATGCATAGATCTCAGATTTTTACATTTCACACTAGACAATGTCACTACTAGGATTTAACTGCAAAACCCTAGAATTTCATTTTTAACAATCATCTAATAGATTTTACATACTAGACAATTTAACTTCACTAGGGTTTAGTTATAACACCTTAGATTTCCAGATATCATCATCCTAGAATCTCAAACAAGGACTTCATTTAACCCTAAGACTCATGACCATCAATGGCTAGGTCAGCACACATATCTAGGAATTCATAACCATACATAAGCATATCATATGTCTAATAACATAAATACATTTGACCTAGACCAACCTAGGACTTTAACCAAAAGGACATATCTATATAGATGCCTAGATTTTATCATCATGCAAATATATTTCATATCATGTGTTAGTCAAACCCAACTCCACAACAATATCAAATAAGAGTTAGACACACAATCATTTTGATTACACTAGGGTTTGATCAGACAAACACACACATACTAAGGAAAACATTTTAAGACAATATAAGGGTCTTGCTCACACATTCCACCAAACCCTAATGAGCTAAGGTTGCAATGTAGAACACAAATTCCACCAAACCCTAATGTGCTAGGGTTCCAATGTAGAAACATAGCAAACAAAATATTACGAAAACTTCAAAGGTTCAAGATTTGAGACCTCATCATTCAACCCTAACAATTTAGGATTTCCCCATCATACCAAAATCCCAAACTCATCTTCATCAATAAGACTTCAACCAACATTTCACAATATCTCTAAGTAACTTAGGATTTCAAACATTCACATTAGCATACCCTTTGGTTAGGATTTTCCAGAACTTGTCTAGGGTTCTACATAGTCAATCAAGAATATGAGTGGGGTGGGTAGATTTATCAAGAGATGAATCACCCAAACAAGAATCACTAAGATTCAATACAGCCAGTCATAACAAAGTTAGTAATAGATCATCAAATGTATAATCCTTTCAATCAATGTATTCAAAGCATACCTTTGAATCTTGACTAACCTTGTCTTGAGAGATCCTCCTCCTTTTAGATGTTTTCCTGATCAAGACAACAAAGGGAGAAAGGTGATTAGTATTTAATATAATCAAAACTAAATGAGTACATGAACCCAAAACTGAAAAGGCATGAGACACTTATCTTTGAGCGTTGTTGGGAGCTCCCTCCAAAGCTTGAGGGAAACCTACAAACTTAAAGCAATACAAAAATGCCTTTTCCAAAGATATGTTAAAAACCTATAAATTCTAAAACATATAAAACAAGTTATGTAAAGCAAATGACTTAATAGTGTAAGTCCCTAATGTCGGATTCTTCAACTTTCACTTTCTTCGAGTCTCCTTCTTCACCAAAGTTGGCTTGATCTCTTCCTTTCTTCTTATACCTCGGATTCTTGGGACAATCACTCTTGTAGTGACCTTTCTTATGACATTGATAACACTCTATCTTAGACATGTCAACTTTCTTCCTTGATCCCTTCGATCTCTTTCCTTTATGATGAGCAACATAAGCATTTGATACTCCTTCAGGATTGGCGACCATTGAGATCCTTAATTCTTCCTGACTACATGCGGTCCATAATTCTTCAAAGGTGGGAGCTACCTTCCAACCATTGAGACCTGAAGCAAATGCACCCCAAGAGGGTGGCAATGCTAATATAGCAGTGATCACCAATTCTTTGTCCGAAACAATCTCATCGATGGCCAAAAGATCATCCCTGAGTCTAGCTATCTTCACAAAGAAGGTTGCCATAGTATCTTCTTTAGTCATTTTCATATTCCTCAACTCATTTTTCAAACTTGCTACTTGACCAATGTTCTTAATAGTGAACAACTTCGACAAGGCTATATATAATGTACATCACCAGAGCATGATCGATGTTAGCTATGAATGGGACAAGTTTGTCTTTTATCCCTTCTACCATTAGAGTCATAGCCACCAATTCTAGATCCTTGAATTTTGCTTTATCGACATCACTAGATTTTTCCGTAGGCTTCTTTACATTTCCTTTAACCAAGTCTACCACCTTGTTCTTCTTGAGGATTAGGTCAATCCTCTTCTTCCAGGTTTTGAAGTTAGATGCTCCTTCAAGTTTGTTCTCACCCTTGATTATGTTAGACATCTTCCTTGAATATAATAGACTCTTTCCCTGAGATAGTGCCTATGAATGGATCTGCCTTTTTCTTCTTTCTTCACCAAACCTTTGATACCATGTTGGAAAATCGGAAAGGCAGCGAAGATTTTCTTGATCTTGATAATTACTTGTGATGTTCCTTATTATTACGATTCTTTATATCTTCTTTCTTCAGTTCATCAAGCAATTACCAAAAGCAACAACACATAAAACAATGAACACAATATGTAGACACATGCCATGGCAAAACCCCCCTTGAGGGGAAAACGCAGTCAAAGTAATTCTTCCATTCAATAGTATTCTTTGAGACTCTTCACCCTAGACCAAGACTAGGCCTTCCCTCCACACCAAGTTAGCCTCCAGAAGATTGACCTCTTCCCAGCAACTTCAACTATGCAACAACTTGCAGCAATTGACAACTTCTGGCAGCAGTCCAACTTGGAAGACTTTGATCTCCCAATCTAGAGCATGAAATAGAGAGATACAACCACCAAAATTTCGATTTTCCTTGACTTCTTAAACTCACCCAAACTCGCATTCACTTCGACTTCCCGCCAAGAGACTTTCCCAACTACCCACTTCGCACTTTTGCCCAACAACAAGATTTTTGCACTTCTGCCCAGTAGAGAGAACTTGAACTTGATGAAAAGTGATGCTCCAAATGAATTCGATGTCCTTCCTTTTATACGCTTCTTGTGGGGTCGAATAGGGTCTTAGGCCGACATGGTGTGGAGGTTACATAATTCATATTTGACTCAATACTTAACCTTTTTACATGATTCAAAAGCCCAAGAAGGGTCTCTTTAAATGTACAATAACTCTATAGACTCAGAATAAATCCTAGAAGTCCTCAATGGGGACTTTGACCTAAAACATTGTGACCCAAGCACGAAACCCATGCTTTAATAAGTCACAATTATAATAATAAAAATCCTTTTCTTTATTCTTTGACAAGTACATTACATAATGACTCAAGTACATTATTGAAGACCGAACATAGTTACATTTTCCAATAAGAACAAATTTCTAGAAAATGCTTTGACTACGACATTGTTATGCAGTGAACATGGGCTACATGCCATGTTCAGTGGATTTGGTCTTTAATTCACCTGAAGGCAACCAATAAGTCACATCCATAGGCATGCATACATGCATATTTTCATCTCATGGGTACTCAAAGAAATGAAGAATTATAAACACATTTAATCGCTGAAGGCTAGCTTTCATACAAAAAGCTTTCTAATAAATACAAAATTCCGAAGTAACCTTCTCTGGTTTCAAAGAACAAATGCTTGGATTATGAAGTAGTCAAAAGATAATGTGCATTCATGTTGCATCATATGCTTCAATTGACCAGTTGGTCAATTTTTAAGGATCTTGATACTGTGATTATATTGATAATCGATATCTTGTTATGAACTTTGGCTGAACTTAATAGTTAAGAATAACAAGATTTTCTCATAAAATTTCCATTCCAAGAGATATAAGCAGGATAATGCAAGATCAAAGGAGCCTAGGTTTGTAATAAGATTTTGCATGATTGAATTGTTGAATTTTGTAGCTATGGTCGGTCTTCATAATGTTTCATTTGTACTTGTAATGATGAAATATAAATTATTTTTGTAAAAGAAAAATTATTTGAAGCATGTTCTTCATGCTTGCAAGAAAAGAAAATATTTATTGTTTCCATAATTCTAAAGAAAATTTTATAAGGCATGTTCTTCACGACCTTATCAACCACAAGGTTGTTGGAAATACTTTTGGGGTGGGGGGGGGGGCAATTAGCACTTTTTTTTGTACTTTTCAGAGAATTAGTTAATCTTTAGATATTATTATCATAAACAATAATCAATAGTAGACGACACCATACAACACTGTAGAAAGATAAAATAGAGGACACAAATTTGTAAGTGGAAAACCCCCTCCGGGTCAAAAAACACTGAACGCTTCTTAGTAATTGTCTTCTCCTCCTCTTTAAAAGAAAAGTAATTACATCAAGTTTTCAGCCACAACCGAAGGAGGCTCCAACCCCTTCATTCATAGGCAACAACCTGTAGGACACTACTAAACCCTAATAACCTTCTGCAACCAGAAGGACGCCCCAATGCCCTGTAAGTGAGGGCACAACTTGACGAGTGCCGAACACTCTTTTTACCAACTGCGGTCGGAAAGGATGCTTCGTCGCCTTATAGTTTATCAACCCCAACTAAAAAGACATCACAACGCTCTATGCAGGCTACAACCTGCCCTAGCACCCCCCAACCAACTTGAAGTGTTTTCAGGCCACAACCTAAAAGGTGACTTCAATCACCTGCCTTGCACCACCTTGCCGCCTTGAACAGCTGACAGACCACGTCTCACAATTTTCAGACTAGATCCCCATGTGCTTTGAATCAATATAGTAATGCTGTAAAGAAGATGTTGTATATTTGTCAAATCCTGGTAGCCACTAACCACTACACAATTAAATTGATCACTGCATAATGCTGCACATCAAAGTCATTGCTCAACTACACATCACTGTCACTGCTCAATTGCATATCACTGTCACTGCACACATAGGTCACTGCACATCTGATCACTGCTCAACATCAAGAGCTCACAACGCTGACTACCACTGCGTGTCACAAATGAATAAGCATCAAGGCTTATATGCAGGCAATCATACTTCACGTTGCTTCACTGTTTCAAACTGTTTACAATGTTGCACCATCTGGCACTGCTATCAAATGATGGCCCAAACAAAGGTGCCTCAGGTCATCCCTATGACCTGCTACCAATGCTCTCAAACTCTGCCCTTGGAGTGCTACTAGCATACTTGTAAACACTGCTGCTCAACTGGTCAAGCCCTGCTATCCATCTTTACGTCAATATGCTTGTACAATTGGATGAGAATGCCTTCAAGACCTGCTGCTCTACAAAGTTACAGTTGTGTAACTTGTACACTCTCTCTAGGTCATCATTGTCATAGGTGTAAGTACCTCAATCTACAGGTCAAGTCAAAGTCAAGGTGTCAACTCAATAGTAATGCAACATTGTCATATAATGTCTTAGTCAAGTATAGTCAAAGACACTTGTCAACTAGATGTAAATTCACTATTCCAAACCATGTGTCATAGTTAAGTCTTATTCAAAAGAATTAAGTTAAGGTTAAGGTATCAAGCAACTGTCAAGGTCATGTAATTGTGTTAAGTTAAAATCAAGATCTGTCACATGTTGTAGATCACTTTATCACTGAATAATGTCAACTGATGTTGCCAGTCAAGTTCATTAGGTGCTTAGCTGTTGCAGTCAGTATTCTAGTTGTCACATCAATGCATGCTGACATAAGTTAATAGACCAATGCCAATAAAACTCTAACTGTACATTAGTCAAGGTCATTGTACAAAACTGTCAAGTAGAAAGTAATGTCAAAATTATGTAATAGTTTCATTGATGTGTCAAGTCATGGTCTAGATATTATATCGACATCAATATGTGACTTGCTGTTGATTACCTTCTCACTGTATAATAGATTATAATCTCACTGTCAAGACAATCATAAGAATTGTTCACAACTACCTTGCTGTCCATATATTGTTGCTGTCACTATCAAAGTTAAGTCAAGACAATAGCAATTCATTATTGTCATATAGAATGGTCACTATGTTAAGCTAGCATTTGTCTTCAAGCCACAGTTTCTTATGTCAAGTTCAAGATGTATGTTGCTCTCATTACTTGTTAAAACAGTCAAGGTGTCAGGTCAATGATTTGGATCAGTTGCATTCCCATAATTACATCATTTGTTAATTCTGTAACAGTCAAAGTCAAACTAGTTTGTCATGGTAAGGCATCAATTCATACATCTGCATCTTAGGTCCAACAATCATATTTGCAATTTTGCATAGCTCAATATCCTATACTGCAATATAGTCCAAAGGTGATGTTGCTTCATGCATTATAGTGGTCACATTAACACAAAACCATGTCAAGATATGCTACTACTAGCAGCGATCCAAATACGAAGTCATTATGCTATTAGACCTAGAAACTGCTCAATAAATATTAAAAAGGTGAATCCTTTAGGCCTGTTTCCCGAGGAAACCCTTGGCCGAGCAAACTACAGGATTATAATTGATATTTGTTTGTTTGCTTTGTTATGGGTCTAGTTGCAGTTGAAGGAGTGAGGACTTAACTCATTCCCAATGCAAGAGAAACAAAAAGACTTGCGGTTAGCCACATAGAAGAAAAGGCCGAGGCTAATTGTCAGAGCCCTTAATCTGCAAGGAAGATTGTGTCTATACAGACCTATGACCAATCCCTACACCTATAATCAACGAGACTCAAAAGATCATCAAACAGTCAATGCAAACACATACCTTGAAAGCCAAGTGGAGGAAAGATACTTGGAGTCGAATCAGAAAATTAACCAAGCTTTCGCTGCCCTAGATATTCTTCACTGTTCTACTTCAGGTGTGCTGAAAATCATATAGAATTTCAGAGCTAAATGTGAGTTAGTTGTTGAGTGCATTAGATCTCCTTTTATAGTGTTTGATTAGGCTTAGTTAAGGGCTTTTAAATTAGATGTTGGAGGTCTTTAGATTCCTTTTAAATATTTTAATAACATGGTTTAATAAATGATAATAGTTTATTAATTGTCTTAGGATCTAAGCAAAGGAAAACTGCCCTTATGGTGAAGAATTAGACTCTTTAAATAGGAAGTTTTTGTTATTTTAAAACACTATGCGACACTCCCTAAATTAATACACTTCCTAAATTAATGTTATGTCAAAAATCAATAAGCACCCTTTAATAATTAATAAATAATAGTAACTAACACTTAAGAACCCTATTTAAAGTTTGGAATCAATGATTGGCTTAGTACATATGGTCCTACCAAGGTTGTGAAGTCAGTGATTGGTTTATTGCCTTTGGTTCTTGAAGTTATTCCACTTATACACAATGAGATTGCAGTGATAATCACTGTCATATATTGACAACTATAGGTGAATAGGGTGTCATGTTACTATCCCCTGGGATTTTAGCCCACCAAACTAGGTCTTCAACTTCAAACCTAATTTCCTCTCAAACTAGGATGAACCCCGCGGTGAACCACATATCAACAAAAACATCTCTTCGAGGAGAATCTAATGACCTAGATATCCAACCCGAAATCAATGGTTTGACCCTTCAAAAACCCTCGACAAAGTCAGGGTACATCCTCAATCCAGGGAACCCAATCCCTAGGACATGGGTTTTCAACCATTCAACAGTGGAGTTGCCAACTTGATGTAATCCGACAATTATTAGGAAACGTTCATTAACTATTTGACATCAATGACTGCTGTTTTTAGTCAAAATCAAACCCAACCAACTCCATGGGTAGCATTAATGACAATACCATCCAACAAAGATGCCCATGATAGCCTCCAAGTGATGAAGTCAGCCTTGCCCAAGAGACATCTATTCGACCCCCTCCAACATATATATATAGAGACCACTTGTCTCTACTCCACGACATTTACATAGCATCTCATTAAACATATTTTTGATTTGATATAGCAAAGGAGGATGAATGAAAGGAAGGCCAAGTTGAAGGAGAAAAAGAAGCCAAGTTCAAGAAGAAGTTTCTTGCACGCGTGTCCTTCTGCTTCCCTCGCATGTGTGATCGAAGGTTTAAAATTTTCGTGGTAAAGGTCTGAAAATCTGAGGCAAAGGAGAGGCCGAAATTCGGCCCTAGTGCAGACCAAGAGCAAGTTGGTTGAGAGGCTCCTTGAAGTAATTTGGGAAGTTTGACTTGGTATGTTGTGGTTGTCATCTTGCTAGTTAGTTTGACTTTGATGTTTCTCTTGTTACATTGATTCTCTAAGGAAAAGGTTGGTTGGGTTTTCTCTCTAGTGGGTTTTTCCAGGGTAAAATCTTGTTGTCTCTTTGTGATTGTGATCTCTATTGTGTTATTGTCTACGTAGTTGAATTTCTGAAGTATAATTACTTAATGATCATCTTGATGTGCTAAATAACATCTACATTATTGGAAGTAATTATCATAGTTCATAAATAAAGTACTTGTATCTATTGTACTGGAAAATCAACAATAAGAGTTTTTTTAACAGATATTATGATTATGATATTTGTCTTCAATACTCACTTCAACTACTCAATAATGTGGATTGGCTGTCCTAGTTCTTCGTCAGTTGACAATCTAGTCCCTATACTTCTTAATGTAAATGTGTCCATTTGTTTTATTGCACATGGTGGATAATATTGAATGAAATATGTGCTTGGTGCATGTTTATTGAAGTATATGACATGCATAGTTCGACATCTATAGCTAATTATGATTGCGTGATATCAACTTAACTTTGATCACCAAGATGCATACTCCTCATTGTTGCTTTGTGCATAAGTTGTGCCTGCAAGTATAGTTGGTAAGTTGGGGTGGTAGCAATGTAAGTCAGAATGAGACATCATGAGAACAACAACAATTGATTGTATATTAACCAACTTATTTTTAACAAAAACAGTATTTTGTATAGTAACAATGTAGAAACACTTTGATCTCGAATATATTTGTATTTTGTGATGGCCTGAAGTACATCTAGTGGATGTGATTTTCAAAGTTTATATTGTCATTACAAAATGGCCTTTATTATGTCATAGAAGATAAGAGAACTTTATTACTGTTTGAAAAATGACAAAAGTAGGTCAATGGGATTGAACAATACAACCAATATGAATACATTGTGGGAGTGCCAATGTGACTCCTAGAAAATGCCAATAATAATACAAAGAGAGAAATCTACATAAATAATATAACATCAAAATATATGTATAAAATTGTGACAAAGGTACGATTATAGAAAACACTAAGTGAGCTTGTCTAAGACAGGAAAATAGGCAACCCAACTCAAGATCTTGTCAAGAAAGCGAGAGAGGTCAATCGGTGAGGTCGATGTTGTCAAGGACTCCTGAGTCTGATGATCAAAGGCGAGGGGGGTAAAATGGGCATTGGGTTGCTATTGGAGTCTTTTGGAAATGTTATCGCAAAATCTAGTAGCCTATTGCAAAGCCTCATTAGGCACTCTAGGTCTAGGACAATAATGTAACCCACCAACGCTGTCACCTGAGTGACTTCTCCCCTGCTGTTTTGTGGTTGGATATTATCCTAAGGGAGGTTTCTCCAACAAGACTTGGAGGTATGATTGTTATAGCAGAAATCACACAGCCACAAGGAGTTGTTATTATGTGATTATTGCCCAGGGATCACCAGACAAATGTTTTTGCAATATCTATGCAAAGAGATTCCATGACAATCAATATATCATGCAATCCATAATATATCATACAAGAAGATGATGATAGACCACACCTTCTAAATGAGATCACATCATTCAGTTGATGCAGCCAACTTGGCGGATGCTAAACCTCCTAGTCTCTAAGCTCCTACATATATGCAACCAACAAACAAACACCCAACACCCTTCCTGCAAGATCAAGTTAGCATGATAACCATTTGATAAACCAACATTAAAATAACATGAACAACATGTATATACCAGGAATACCAACGATACAAAGGAAAGGGAATCAATATTGCATTATAGAAAAATGGAATACATAAGTGATTATACCTCCATGACACGAGGCACCTCTCCTTCAGCCTGGTCTCCTCTAGCTTCTAAGTTCTCACAAAATAAAGCTCTATGACTATAATAAGGACACTATATCTTAGATTCTAACTAGCCTGAACTTATGAGATGACTAATATATATAGGCCTTTAGGCCTCCTCATGAGAATGAATCTATATGCTTAGGGGGAAGTGATCCATAAATTGCAGTGGATATTCCACTGGACAGTTCGTCACAACATATCTGATAATAATATATTAAAATACCGCATTTTTACACTACTTATGAGATGACTAGTATATGTAGGCCTTTAGGCCTCCCTGGGAGAATGAATCTAGATGCTTAGGGGGAAGTGATTCATAATTGCCATGGATATTCCACTGGATAGTTCGTCACAACAGATTTGATAATAATATATTAATATACTTCATTTTTATGCTATTACAGTTTTATTAAAATTCTAGATCTGTAGATTTTACTGTAATTGATGCATGCATGGGAATGGAAATTGTGTAAAAATGTAGAGAACGACAAAATAAGTTCACACACATAAGACACAAGATATGCTCTTTGGGAAACCCTTTCGGGAGTAGAAGGTGAGGCTGCTTCGGTCTCTTTCTCTATCTGGAAATATGGCTGCAGGTACAAAGAAGTAATGTCTGTGGCTCGTGCGCTGCTACAATGCACATATCCTCTCTGTGTGCTCTACCTCCTATCTCTCCTGGCTATCTTTGCTCAACTATGGAACAAAATGCTCTCGAAAGAATGGAATGCCTCTTCCTCCTAGTGGCATGGTTATAACACAGCTCAATAACCTACTAGTGGTTAATTCTGACTACATCAACTCTCAACTAGAGTTACAAAATAGAGTCTTTTACATCACAAACACGTGACTAGTCCCTTTTCCATGAATAATGGGGGCTGGCACGACATCCTCCCGAACTATAGGTGTGAAAACAGGAAGGTCAATTTCTGAGTGGCATAACTTTTGTATACGGACTTTGATTGATGCACTTCTTGCGCAGCTGGAAAGGTCTCTGTGTGTAAAATAACATGAAAAGGTGTTGTGCTGAAGCGGCAAAGTTTTACCCCCAAAAAACGTTTCAGACCTCGTTCCGCCAAACTGGGTCTTGTCGATAAATACAGTCCCGTGAACTGATTCCTCCACTTTTTGCACTCCAAATGCATCAAGATGGATGAAAAACAATATAATGATCCAATTCGGATCACACCTCCCCATTTTGGGAGGCCTTTGGTCCCCAAAAGCTTTTACTGAATGAGATGAGGAAATTTTTCCTCCACCTTCTCTCTAGTGTACCATTTAGCTTTGCCTGGAAGTTGTCCCATTCAACCCAATCTGCCAAAGTTCTTGCTGCCCCTGTCTTGTAGTTCTAGACCTCTTCTGCAAAACTGTATCTTTTGTCAACTCTGCCCAAGCGTCTGAGACTCTGATGCCAAATCCTCCACAGAACGTAGGACCTGTTCCTCTTCCTGATCTAGCATGGAAGGCTCATAGAGTTTCAAATTCTTTTCATTCACAACTGCGTAAATGCGCATATATGGTGGTAAACTGAGTCGATAGGCATTATCACCCACCTTTTCCAGTATCTCGAAGGGACCATACCTTAGAGCCTTGATTTTCTTACCAGGCCCCTGCAGCTGCTCCTTGTTCAACTATGGTCATATTCTGTCTCCCACCTTGAATGATTTCTCTGTTTTGTGTTGATCATGCCTAGTCTTAGACTTCTCTTGCGACTTTTGCAGTGTTCCCCGTACCTGTAGATGGATCTGCCTGATCTTCGCTATAATTTTTTCAGCCCTCAATGCATCTCCTATAAGATCTTCCCTCACTCCTCCTTGTTGCCCATATGCAATATACAAAGGTGAAGTTGGCAAATATCCAAAACAAGTCTCAAATGGGGACTTTCCTGTAGAAGTGTGGATTGCTCTATTATAAGAATGTTGTATATATACTAGATTTTCGTCCCATTTCTTCAGATGCTTCTGGTTGTATCCCCTCAGAAGTTGCACCAAAGTCCTGTTGACTACTTCTGTCTACTCATCTGTCTGTGGATGGAATGTTGTAGATCTCTTCAACTTTGTGTCCATCTTCTCCCACAGTGTAGTCCAGAATGCACTGAGAAATCTTGTGTCCTTGTCTGAAATGATCCTCCTTGGTATCCCAAAGTGCACCCAGACCTGTCCAAAGAACAAGTTTGTTGCTTCTTGTCCACTGATGGTATTTTTGCAGGCCATCAAAACACACATATTGTTGAACCTATCAACTACCACGAATATGTAGTCATGTCCCTTCCTGGTTGTTAGTAAATCTCCCACAAAGTCCATGGAAATGCTTTCCCAAGGACGAGTAGGTACAGTTAAGGGATGATATAGACCCTGTTTCTTGTTGCTAGGCTTGCTGGTACAACAAAGCATGCATCCTCCTATGAACCTAGCTACCTGCTCTTTTATCTTGGGCAAATACACATACCTCTGCAAGTTAGCCACGGTCTTTCCTACACCAAAGTGCCCTGCAACCTTGGAGGTGTGAGCCTCTTTAATCAGCTGCAAATTGCTCACCTTTAGGAACACATAGCTTATCCAGCCTATAGAGTAACCCATCCTGGAGATGGTAGTCAACGGTGCTGTTGCCATCGTGCACATAACACCAACTCTGCCACTGTTGATACACCTCCTTGAAGTTCTCATCTTCTGAATATGCCTCTCTGTATGCATCATGGGTGAATGGCTCCATGTGCACAAGAGTCCCCAAAGCTGTAATCTTTGATGTGGGTAGCCTTTAAAGCATATCGACCAACTTGTTTGTGCTGCCCTTCTTATACTTGATCACCAAATGAAACTGCTGTAAAAACCCCATCCACTTGTAATGCCTGGTCTGCTGTAGCTTACTCTGGGCCTGCAAGTATTGTAACGGTTGGTGATCTGTGTGGGTTACTATTTCCTTTTCCATCAGATAGTGCTTCCACTTCTTCACAGCTTGCACCATGGCATAAAGCTCCTTATCGTAGGTAGGGTAGTTAAGAACTGCCCCATGAAACACTTCAGAATGGTAGCAAACGAGCCTTCCTCCTTGCATCAAGACAACTCGCATAGCATACCCACTCGCATCTGTCTCCACTTCAAAGGGCCGCTGCAAGTTTGGTGATGCCAGAACTGGTGCTTGACTGATCTTCTTCTTCAACTCCTTGAAAGCCTTTTGCTGATCTTTTCCCCACTGGAAACTCTTGCCACTTGTTGTTATGGCGTGGAGTGGTGCTACGACCACTGAAAATGAGGCTATGAATTTCCTTAAGTACTGTGCTGCTCAAATGAAACTCCTGACCTCAAAAACATTAGTAGGCACCGACGATTTCATGATGGTCTCCATCTTGGAAGGATCTATCTTTAGCTCTCCTCCACCGATCACATACCCCAGATACACCAAAGATTGCTGTGCAAACTCACGCTTCTTGAGATTTGCTAGCAACTGGTGTTTCTTCAATGTTTCCAGCACCTGCATCAAATGTGAAATATGCTCCTCCTAGGTAGCACTATATACTAGTATATCATCCAGATAGACAATAACAAATGAGTCTATAAAAGGGCGCAGTATATCACTCATTAATCTCATAAATGTCGCTGGTGCATTACATAGGCCAAATGGAATAACTAACCACTCATACAAACATTGCCTGGTTTTGAAGGCGGTCTTCCATGTATCTTCTTCTTTGACTCGAACTTGGTGATATCCAAACTTCAAGTCCAGCTTGGTGAAATACTTTGCTTGCTGCAACTGATCTAGCAGATCGTCTATCCTAGGCAGGGGGTATCTGTTCTTGAGCGAGATTTTATTCAACGCCTTGTAATCTATACACATTTGCCAAGTCCCATCATTCTTTGGCACAATGATGATGGGTGATCCACATGGTGATGTACTCGGTCAAATGACACCCAGTTCCAGCAACTGCTGTAACTGTTTCTTCACCTCGCTTCTATAATAAACTGCTTGTACAACCCAATATTTAGCAATGGGGAGTCTGGCAATAGATGGATCTCATGCTCCACTTCTCTCTTAGGTGGTAACCCTTTAGGCTCTCAGAACACATCCTTGTATGCTTGTAACAACTACACCATTTGTTGTTTCTGTCTCTTAGTACACCCCTCCAGGGATGCCTTGCTTTTTATTGACTCCTCTTTAGGATGACTTTCTCTTAAAAACAATAAAACTTATGTCCTGCTGGAATTGATTAATTTCTTGGCTTGGTTGGCACTTACCAATGAAATTTTCGACTTGCCTTTGTGCGTGTTGATGATGAGCGATTTTCCATCCTTTATGAGCCAGTACTGATTAGCTCTCCTCATGAATATTGCATCACGCATGTACATGTATGGACTCCCAAACACGACTCCACATACATCAAGGGGAACCACGTCCAGATCTACTTCATTAATAAAATCAGCACTGATAGCAAATCTAATTTTACATTTGTTTTGTTACCTTTAGCTCTGCATCCTTATTTACCCATCCCAGTGGATATGGGTTTGGATGATCACGAACTTCTAGCCCCAACTTCTTGACCAGATCTGCTGCAATGAGATTTGCCTGCGATCCTGAGTCAAACAAATCATCAATCTTTGTCTTCTTGACCTGTATCGTTATATGGAAGAGTTTGGTCATTTCTTTCTCTTCTTGTTGCTGAAGGCTACTTAGACTCACCTCCTTGTGCACTGATGTACATACGATCTTCTCATCCACGTCTGAGTTGCTTTCAACTTGGTTGCTCGAATAAGTGGCCATGAGATTTTTCTTCTTATTATCTTTCTTCTTGTTCTTTGAGTTTAGCTCTGGATGCAACTTCCAACACTTCTCCTCTGTATGCCATCAATGTTGCAATGGTTGCTAGGATCTTTGTACTAGTGTGTTGTGGTTGACGTCTTTTTATCTTTTCCCCCTTTTTGCTTCTTCTTCCCCTACTTAGAAGCTTCCTGTTTCTCCTTTTGCTTCGATCCATTTGGTTGCGCTCTTTTCAGGCCTGTGATCTCCAGGTATTGTGCTTGTACACAAGTCTCGTCCACTAATGTGGGCTTGAACAACATCACTTGCCCACGCAGATGGCAGTGCAGACCCCCCAAATACTTGAGGAGTACATCTAGGTTCTTTTGAGAGATACTTAGCATTATAGCCATCTTTCTGAATTCTATGGTGTACTCCTGCACGCTTTGGCCCAACTTTTGCCTGAAGTAATGCCACCAGATGCATTAGTCCTCCACGTACCCAATGGGATAAAACTGTGAGTTGATGAGGGTTTTGAAATCCTCTCACTTAGTCACTGGAGGTTCTCCTTCCAACCTTAGGGTTTCCGTGTGGCTCTCCCACCAAGTCATTGCATGGCCCTGTAATTTTAGCCGTGCGAATGAGATCTTTTTCCCTTACTCGGTTTGATTGACACTGAAATAAAATTCTAGTTGCTGCAACCAGTGGTTCAACTTGAGAGCGTCAATCTCACCGTGGTACGACTTGGTATCGACTTTTGCTTCCATTTTGAACAGGGATTGATTCACGACACTCGAACCGGGTTGATCTTTTCGGGTTCTTTCTTTCGCTGGTTCTCAGTGTCTTCCCAATCTCTAGATCCCTCTTTTGATTTGTCCTCTGCATTCAAACCCCCATCTTTTCCAAATATCCCCAGCGTATTGCTTAGGGCTGCCATGAGGAGGTTTACATTGCGGTTTATATCCGCGAAAACCTCACTTCTGCAGGATCACGAGGTTCATTTATAGATTCGCCGGCCATGATTAGGGATTTACGATTTTCGACCCCGTCGACCTAGATCCCTCAAATATCCACAAATACCTAAAAAAATCTACTCTGATACCAAATGATTTGTAAACTGCTGTGGATATTCCACTGGATAGTTTGTCACAATAGATCAAATAATATTATATTAAAACTCTGAAAATTCTACACTATTACAGTTTATTAAACTTAAGATATGTGGATTTAACTGTAATTAGTGCATGCATGCGAATGAAAATTATGCAGAAAAGTAGAGAATGACAAAATAAACACACACACACATAAGACACAAGATATGCTCTTTGGGAAACCCTTTCGGGAGAAAACCCAACTAAAAGGTGAGGCCGCTTCGCTCTCTTTCTCTGTCTGGAAATATAGCCGTAGGTACAAAGAACTAATGTTTGTGGCCTGTGGGTTGCTATAGTGCACATATCCTCTCCGTGTGCTCTACCTCCCATCTCTCCTGGTTATCTTTGCTTAGCTATGGAATAAAATGCTCTCGAAAGAATGGAATGCCCCTTCCTACTAATGACCCGGTTATAACACAATCCGATAGCCTACTAGTGGTTAAGTTTGATTACATCAACTCTTAAATAGAGTTACAATATAGACTCTTCTAGAGTCTTTTACATCATAATCACGTGGCTAGCCCCTTTTCCATGAATAATGGGGGTTGATGCGGCATTCTCCCGAACTATAGGTTGGAAAACATGAAGGTCAACTTCTGAGTGGCATAAATTTTGCATATGGACTTTGATTGACACTCTTCTTGCGCCATTGGAAAGGTCTCTGTGTGTAGAATAGCATGAAAAGATATTGTGCCAAAGCGACAAAGTTTTACCCCCCAAAAAACATCATTTGATGGCTCAAAATGCTTCCGGAAGGTTTTAAACCCCGTTTCGCCAAACTGTATCCCGTCGGTAAAAACAGTCCCGTGAGCTGATTCTTCCACTTTTTCCACTCCAAAAGCATCGATATGGATGACAAACAATATAATGATCCAGTTCAGATCAAATTTGTGGACTGTTCAGCTCCCTGCCCACAATATATGAGAAATGGATGTTTTGAGAGTGTAAATTGGTGATGCCTTCTCTTTAACTATTTCTTGAGATTGGAAAGCTATAACCCATTCTCTTCTCCAATTGGAATTGCTATAGCTACCACCCAATCCTTTTAGGATTTGCTCATGATGCACAGTAACATCGAGGTGGCCTAATTCTGCAGGTTTGGGCATGCCTTTTCTAAAAGGATGGATGAAACTGTATGGGAAACATAGCTCAGTAGTCATGAAATGTAATTTTTGAAAAAAGAAAATGATACAACAGAAAAGACTGAGCTGATGGCAGGTTCCACATGCTGATCTCCTTTGACCTAAAAAGGATTTAATATTGATTAAGATCTTCTGGAAAATCACATGGAGAATCATTATATCATGAATCACAGAAGCATCCAATCTGAGGATTTAATATTCTTTCTATCTCTTGAATGTTCAATGTTTCATTCTCCAACAGAGCCTTTGCCAGTGTGTGCAAATGTTGCTTCATGCTTTTTCAGTAGTGCTTTGACATGCATATGTCTCCCTCAAAATTCTGGCAACCTTTGCGTCTTTTCTGGATTGCATCTCTGCACTAGGTCGTTCCTTGATGCAAATTGGTCCTATTACATCATTCATACCACATGTTGAAACAATATATTGAGCAAGTTCATTTGCTGCATGATCACTACCTTGTATCATTGCCAACTATTGATTAGGAGTTGATGAAGATGTCCAGTTCACGTTAATGAAACCAATATCAGAATAGATGTTTCCCATTTCTCTAAATAAGCTAGTCCTTGATAAAATGGTGTTAACAGGTTAAATTTGGTCTGTGCAATACAATATTTGGTTAAAGCCCAGTTGGTTGAACAACACAGTCTATGAATCTATTGTAGATCCCATATTCTTGGATGAGGTTGATTCCTCGTCATATTTGGTTGTGGAGAGTCAAGTAACAACTTTAATAGGGTACAACTTTAACTGGATGGACTAGGAGATGCTTCCATTGCTCAAGGTGGGTTCTTTAGGTGTTGAACCTTATGAGGCAATGACTCAAGAGGAGTGTATAACATTGCATGAAGTGGATCAAGAGGATGATCTTGATTCTTGATGAAACAGGGATGACATGGAAAAGCGAAACACCCCCCACCAACCCAAAAAAAATGAATTAAATAAAAAAGATCTTGGAAACAAAAAAAATTGCCAATTTTTGAAAATAAAAAAATTAGAAAAAAATTAAAGTTTTCTAAATATTAAATTATTGAAAAAAAACTATAAATAATGTTAACAAATAAATAAAAATCTCACTTGTATATTAAATGCCAAATGACATATAGAATGGCATCTTGTAAGGTCCAAAATTAGCCAGATAGGTTAGGCTGTAAATGTCAAAATATAAAATGATTTATATGAAATCTGTGGAACTCTCAAAATTGAAGAGAATGAATGTAGTAATATAATTATTAGGTGTTATCCACAACTTTGGATGAAAATTTAATGAAAATATCGAAGAAAATCCTTCTATTTCAACCACCCAACTTATTATGAATGCTATGACTTTTAGCCTTTGAATTTTTGCAAGATGTGCAACATGTCCTTATATGTAACGCATGGTGGTAGTTATGTAGTTTGTAGTGCTTGTGTTTTGAAGGAAATATGCCAAAGTGTAAGAACATGCCTAATTTGTAGGGTCACATTTGTTTTACATTGTTCTTTAAAAGATGGAGCAAACTCATGGGATGTTTCCTTTAAACTTCATTAGTGACATCTAATCAATGTCTAGGGTGAAATGTTAACATAAACAATGGCTAGGAACTTTATCCTTCCCTACAATCGCCTTACTTGTAATGCCTTGTCCCCTATTAATTTGGAGGGGCCTAAACAATGAGACTCTCAGGGAGGGCGAGTTTTTTTTCATTCCCTTTGAATCAAAAATACGTCTATACTTTCAATAGTGTCTAGTGAGTATAGACTAACTCACTCTTATAATGCCTTATTTAGACAAAAGAAATAGGCCCATTAATTGCAAGCCCTAGTTCGTTCCATTGATGGTGGCTTGAAAACAATGATTATTCCTTTTTTGTGTGACTTGTTATCACACAAACTCACACTTTTTCTTGAGATGATGTCTGAAAGTTCAAGTGCAATACACGTGCAACTCAAGAGGGGGCCATTGTCACCTCACCAAGCCTCTTCCAAGCCTCTTCTCACTTCAGGCCAGCTCTCCTCTGATTGAAGGAAGGTATCCCTAGGTTAAGATTGCTAGGATTTCAAGCAATGAGTTTCAAAGTAGCATGAAGAGTAAACCTAGCAAAATGGTTTTGATAGAATTATAGATTATGAAAGTTGATGGGAGGATCAAAGACTAGTGTCTTTTCATTGGACATATGGGGTCAACCAGGTCTCCCATGAGAAGTTATGAATATACTAAGGATGATGGCTAGAGTTTTCCACTAGTAAACCCTCGTAAATCCTCTTATTTTTTACAAGCTCCAAGATACAACTTCAAGAGAAGGTTCTCCACTAGAATTCTTTCTAGGGTTTACAAGATAGGATCTATCCAAGAACAATATAAAGAGAATGCACACTCACCAATAGATAAACACATTTGCACATAATACATTCAATAAATAAATCTGCAAGACTTAGAGAGACCACTTACTAAAGAAATCACTGCTCATTCATAAACTTTAGCCTTGAATCATCAAGAAATTGCAAAATTCATCCACAAAATAAGTTCTCAATGAGGCGCATTAGCATTCCATCCATAGAACCAAATCCAAGCCAAAGTCTCCAACAAAATTTCAGACTTTGCTAAGGGATTTCTTTCCCAATCCAACCATGAGAAAATGAGAGGAAGTGCATCTTTATTTATAGGGAAATGTTCAACTTCCTTTTACATTCAATATTATTTTCTTGAGTAAAAGCCCCTAATCTAGCTTATGGAGGGGCAAAAGGTCTGCTTCTCTAGTTGATTAATTTCAAAATACAAAAGGAAGGGCTTCTCAAGTGACATGTAAACTAATCTACACTGAACCCCCCCCCAAAGAGAGGGACACCTCCATGAATGGGTGAAATAAGAGCTTCAACACACAACATCCATACTCCAAAGGCCCTTCAACATTGTTCCCTCCTCCAATCAAGTCCTCATTGATCCTTTGATAGTGGGCACACGAGCCCCCAGCTTCTAAAGCATATGCTGCATATCCAAGAAAGGTTCTTTTTAATGTTAATAACCATTCTAAAAGATAAGAGTGGCTTCCATGTATACTACAGGGGCTCCAAACTGCCTCGTCTAACCACCAAAAGCCTCAAATGATACCCAATGAAAGGGGTTGGCTCCTCAGGCCTGTTTCAGTAATCAATATATGAGGTCAACAGAGCTGACCTTCTTTTCAAGATACTTCTTTAAAGTGGATACATATCCTTCCAAAGTTCCCTCAAGATACACACACACATAGACACACAAAATTCTTGAAGGGATGGGTGTCCACCACTGCACAATGCATCCTCCTTTGGTCATTTTAAACAACCTTAAATGCTAGATCATAGATGCCTCCGTCAAAGAGTGAAAACTTCTCTCTTACTTAATTATGAGAATAGCTCCCTTCAAATACCATGACCTTGCAACAAGAAACTATCCCTGAACAGTTCGGCACTCTGTCTGAAAAGAAATAGTCTCCCTGTTCAGGCATCCAGCTATTTGGAGGCTTTATTTGGATGAATATTGGTATTCCTTTGTTCTGTATCGATAACTCTGGGTTTGCTGGAGACCAACGAATTGGTTTTGCTGCAGCAATGGGTAAATCCTCTTGCTCCCACCCATTGTATTCAAGAACCAGACTGTTGATGTCCTATTTCTCTTCAAATTTGGCTTCTTCTTTCTGTTTTGTACTTTGCACAGGAGAACAACCCTGTGGAACATACCATTGCTGGTTTTACTGCTTGTTACCCTTTTTAACAAGAACATGAAAAGGACATTGTTTCCACTGCTTTCTATCTCAGTTATTCGACTGTGCTATTTGGATCCTCCAAAAAGCCTCGTGGGAATCACCATGTTTAGCATAGGATGTTTCCATGATTCTGATTTGAGAGATTTTTAAACTCTCCTGCATAATGGTTCTAAATCCATGCTCAAAATCAGCTTGTGCCACTGGCTCAACATCCATATGTTTCTTCTGTCTTACCTGCACGTGTTCTTCTTCTTCAGAGTCCACAAGTTCTCCAATCCTCTACTTTCTAATTCACATTCGCTTTCTCCATCATCAAGCGCCATACCATTTTTTCCCTTAAAAGTTTAAAAGAGTATTTTGTTTAATTGATAGAATTAGGTGTTAAATTCTGATCCTAGCACCTGGCAACTAGTTCCTAGCAGATTTATAACAGATCTACTGAATAAAAGCACAACTAAGTTTTTAACATAATCATTCAGTGGAAGCAAAAATATTAACAAATCTCAGTCACATGTGACACTTACTAATCTGAACCTATTTGGGCTCCTATCCTGGGATAATTGCCAAACTGTGGAAAATACATTTACAACATACCCTGGATCTGATCCAGCAGATCAGGCCCTAGTTCTGTCCTTGATCTGCTTGTGTAATATGGATCTCCAATGTATATATATGATTTTCATATTTTATGTATTTTTTATTAGACTAGTGCCAGTTCTGAATCCTGATAACTTTGCTCATGATGATGAATCATGAGATACATTTATTATTTTTTTGATGTGATTTTGTAGAAGCCTGGTTAGGACTTAGGACTTGTGATAGACAACAGACTTCAGCATCCATGTGTGATATATCACTTAACATCTTAACATCTCTTATATATCAGTTTTATTTTCTTATTTATGTGGTAATGTGCGTGTTTGATGTTGTTGTTGCTTTAGATGCTAAAAAAAATGTTTTTGTTTTTGTTTTAATTTCTCTGAGTATTTTTTTTGTCTATATTTTTAAATATTTTTCATTATTTTCCCCAATATTGCTGATAAGCTATATTCCAGACTCTCAGTGATATATTCACTGACACGATAAAAGTAACATTGATGCCAACATTTCTTGCTCTATAGCGATGATATTAACCTGTCAAGTGGTCTTTTGTTGCTATACAAAGATGGCAAAATTTGCACATTATTTTATCTTAATAACTAGCTTTGTACTGTAGCCTTGAGTGTCATGAGGATCTGTATGAATATCTGCGTAAGTTACTATCCTTTTCCCTTGCAATAGGAGATAAGCCTGGATTAGCATATTTGCATTCTTTCATCAAGAGATGCGTACTTGGTCTCTCCACTGAAATTGGGGTTATATTTTCCCAAACCTTTTGCATCCAGGGCATCATCGTTTGTCCAAAATTATTTTGCTTTACCAATGTTGTATATCCATCTAATTAGTTTGTCGAATAAGTTTTTGTCATTGAAGTCCTCAATCTTTGGTAAACTTTATAGTATCTGCCATCTTCGATTCATATGTATTTCTGTCACAGATTTTTTGGACTGTATTCCTCTTTACTTTTAGTTAGACATTTATTTTTAAAAAGCCTAGCAGTATGATGATGTAATGTTCCATAGATTAATTGGTCCTACTAAGTCCCATGGAGGCTAACAAATCCTGCTCTCTCTCTCTCTCTCTCTCTCTATAGGTGTGTGTGTGTGTTTACTAACCTTTTTCCCATTCACATTTTTTGGTTTTTTTTTTTTTTTCTATTTTTTTCTGAAGTTTTGTGCACACAAAATTTTAGTTTGGAGAAAAATACATTCTGTAGAAAATGCACTCTTGGTGATTCAGTTGCCATCATAGATCTGAGACATGGCCGCCGTCATGTTTCATGCCATAACCTAGTCACTTCGTTTGTGACATCATATATAGTGTACTGCAAATTATGTTTTTTATATTTGCGGTATTGGTAGCGTTTGAAGCATTGATGGTTATTTTGGTGGCCTTGGTTTTGCAGTTTCAGAATATCCTCTGAGTGCCGCATGTTGCATAGGCCGCATTTGCAATGCAGTTGAACAGAAGTGGAAAATCTTGTAGGAGTGAGCAAATAATTTCTGTAAACATATTTAGCAAATCTAATGGAGGATTTTCGATTGATTGCCAGGGACAGTGCTTCCTGGCAATGACTAGAATCTAGCCCAGTTGTATGCTAACAGGTCAAAGTTTTTTAAATGAATTTGTTTTGCATACTCAAAGTGGACAATGTAAACATATTTAAATTTTATTCACGTTATTAGTTATTAATATATTAGTTTTTCACTTTCAGAATATCCTCATTGCTGCATGTTGCATAGGCCACATTTGCAATGCAGTTGAGCATGAGTGGAAAATTTTGTAGGAGTAAGTAAATAATTTCTGTAAACATCTTTAGCAAGTCTAATGGAGGATGTTTGATTTTCTTGCCAGAGACAGTGCTTCCTGTATGCTTAGAATCCAACCGAGTTATATGCTAACAGAATGCTTTTTAGATCAAATTGTTTTGTATAATCAAAGTGGACAATGTAAACATATTTCAATTTTCAATATTATTCACGTTTCAGATTTAATGCATTAGTTACTGGTTTAATACACTTTATTTATGTCTCTTGTTCAAATAACTTTATTTTCCAACCCTTCTTGTTTTCTGGTTGTAAGCATGGCCGTAAGGTAGAGGTGAAGTACAATGTGATATTTTTTAAGAGAAAATGTGGGTGAAGTAAGCTTATTACAATATTATTTGCATTTATATTAATAATTAATGTAATGCCAAATATGTTCATGTCTGGTCGGTACAAATAACTTAATATGTGGAAACTATATTTGTTTGCAATCATAGTTGCGGGATAGAATGGAGGGCTACCTTTTGTAATAGAAAGTATAAGGTGTATATGTTAGCTTTTGGGCTGCTCAGAAAGTGTTTATTCCATGCTTCATAGGTATAGGTATGCTTCATGTGATGTGGTGTGTGATATTGCTTGAACTCTCTCCTAAGGAAGAAGTCCTAATGGGAGAGCTTAGGAGCAACTACTAGGTAAGTTACCCACTATCATTTTGGTGGCCTTGCCTCTCGCTTTAAGGCTAAGAGAAAGGATTTCTTAACTTAAGAGGGGTGTTCTTAAAGGCCAAGGCCAACTAGGATGGATGTGTAGAAAGGGGAATTTTCCAACTTGACTTGACAAACACTTGGGGGAAATCACTACCCACTCTCAAGAATACCAAACTAGCTTAAGTGTGAATAGCGGATCAAGCTCAAAAGTACATTTGACTTAGACAAGTGCTCATTCAAAGTTGTACTCGGAAAATGAAATCTTGCTCACTATTATGCCAACTAGGATGGATGTGTAGAAAGGGGAATTTTCCAACTTGACTTGACAAACACTTGGGGGAAATCACTACCCACTCTCAAGAATACCAAACTAGCTTAAGTGTGAATAGCGGATCAAGCTCAAAAGTACATTTGACTTAGACAAGTGCTCATTCAAAGTTGTACTCGGAAAATGAAATCTTGCTCACTATTATGCACCATGAATTGTCATCAAGAATCAAAACATGTATCAAATTGCAATGTGATCATAAAAGCCTAGAGCATTATGTCAACCCTTCACTTTACGATTAACATCAAGAATTGAGAGTTTGTAATGAAATGGAAAGGTAATATCAAATGTATTGTTGTTGCTAGTTGCAACATAATTATATCAGTCAAATGAGCAGTCAAACCTGTTACCCACAACCTGTGGGTAGTGTCCATAGGAGAAAATTTTCTCGTAGATGGTCCTCAGCTGGCAACGAGGAACCCCTTGTAGACACCATATAGCTTGATGTGCCACTATCTCTGTCACTTGAGCCAACTATGTGGTCCCTCGCCCATCTATTATGATCAAATGTTTGAAGGTGGGCCACCTGACCCTGAAGGTATAGATTTGGATTGTAGTTGAGTAATTTTGTTTACTTATCATGGACACTTTTGGGCCTGGATTGGGGGCGTGATTCGATGGAAAGGGTGGGTTAGATCTGTAATCTTGCCTACTTTGCCCGATTTGGTGGTTAGTCTTGTATCCTAGTCCTGTGGGATCTCCTTCACTGGATATTAGCTTTAGGGTTGACACTACATGGGAAATCCCGATTTTGGTTGCGTGGTCCCGCTTCTTGACACCATACACATCACTCTCCTACACTCACTTTAAACCCATTTCATCACGTTTTCCATTTGGGTCCACATTTGTCCACTAGGGGTCCACAAACAGTGAGCCTCCCCCTCCCCCTGTCCACACTTTGGTAGGGCCTGGAACATGGGTAAAAGCCAAACATGAGCTCTATCCCTCATTTATGACCATCACACTGTTTCCTATAGGCCCTAGATGAGCCCCCTTCACACTAAGGAACCCATGATTGCCCCAACCCATAGTGGGCAATGAACTACCCCACCTTAAAAGGGGTATATACTACTATATCTCACACTTCATGCTCTCATCCCCTTAGCCCCAAGCAGTTATAAAGAAAAATCAATCAAAGGCAAAAGACATATGAAATAGGGTGGAAAAACAAAGGTCGGGGTAACTCATGTACCACGATTTTCTCCCTCCTACACTCATATACCCAAGTGTGGGCTTCCCTCATCATAACTACCCTTGTACCATGACATGTGGCCTAGAGATTTTCCTAGATCCCCACGCCGTTCCATCATTATATCACATGCCACCTACCCATTGACGGATGTACCATGGACATGTCACCCCTTTAAAAGATAAAACCACTTAATAGGGTCTTTGGTTAATGCCCTTATTGAGCTTGGAGACACCTGCACATGCTAAAGCCCACTATGAAGGGCATGCCACCATGAAACACCCAATTGATTCCATGATTTGTAAACTCTTCTACTAGATTTCTCTAATGATTTGTTGTATTGGAGGGCAAGGGGATGCATTGGATCTTATGTAGGATTGCATTTGGGTCTCCATTTGGGGTTTTGTCTCCCTATACGAGGTCCAAGCCCTCTAGAGGGCCACATTGGCACTTGTAAGGTGAGTGTAGAGAGCCAAGGGCCTCCACCATAACAAACATCATGTCATGGATCCACAACACCATTTAATGATTGTTCGTATTCCACCTTTTGGATGAGGATGATGCACCTAGTTCACCATGCCCAACCGGCGCCACATCTTGCACCATACACTTGACAGATCTTTCAGGGTCCAAATGAGGATGTGTCTCATTACAGGAGACAAAGGGAGGTTTATGTCATCATCTTAGACCTCACAAATGGTTTACGGACATTATCGATACACTTGGAGACCCATGAGGATGTCATTGTGCCCCCACACCCACTTGGGAGTACTACATATGGCTTGCTTGGAAAACAAGGTGCCAACCCCATGTCCATTATGTTTGGATCATTTTCACTCAACCTGGCACATTTGGACTCCATTAAGCATCCTCAATGGCCCAATGACTCATCATATTCATTATTTGCCCTCTTGAGAGGCTATTCTTTGTATTATTGAGCTATCTTGGTCAGCGTTATACCAATCTATGTCATTATTATGTATTACTTTATTATTTGGGGTTAATTGAGGCCAATTAGGCAAATTGAATGAATCCTCTCTAGAGCTGTATAAATATGAGAGAGACTCATTCTAACCTCTCATCATCACTTGGATTGGATTAGTATCTCTTAAGATATTTTCGCACTTTTGATGGGTTAAGTTTTTTGGAGTTTCTTGATGCACTATGATGTTTGTATTTTCGCTATTATCTTTGGAGCTTCTTTCTAATGCAAAGTTGATGAATGGATGTACTCTTTCTCTCTCATGTAAGTGAACTTTTAATGCTATACTTGTCATCTTACTTGTCAAATGCATGTATATTGTTATCATTATTCTTGTAGGGGTCAATGTAATGCGTAATTCTTCCGGAACCTTGAATAAATAATTTAATGCATGCATTGCTCTTTGAAGGATTAGATGAATGTTTCTAGAGGCACCTCTTAGGTTGAAAGACTTTGAAACTTCATCTCTTTGGCAATTTTGAAGTATAAATCTCTAATTACCTAGTTGTTGCCTTTGAATAGGCTAGCGAAGGTTAATTAGGGCTCCTTAGCTCATGAAATTCCTCTATCTAAGTGTATCTTGACTCCATTAAGCCCCCTAAGCAAGACATTGATTCTCGTATCCTCTTGGTGGTCAAATTTATCTTTCTTTTCTTCACCTCTCCCAATTCTAAGCCCAACCATACAGGGCCACCTAGGGCATTAAGCGACATCATTTGGTTCCATCCAAACACCTTGAAAATTGGTCGACAAATGCACTGGGGTCTTCTCAAGTGGTCCTCCAAGTTTGAGCACAATCTGATAGTAGAATCCGGAGATATAGCATGCCCTAGCTATAAGACCACCCCTTTCCCTAGGTTGATTTGGGTTAGTGTCCTCGCTAGGATCATTGCATTCAAATCTCAAAAGAAAATTAGTCATTTGATCCCATTCTCTTCCCTAATTAGGTCAAGCCCCTTCTTGATTGATCAAGTCCATACCCTTTACCTACCTAGTTTGTGTCCACTTGGGTTCTTTGTGGTACCGCAACTCTACAACTCAAATTCCATAAGGATTACATAGAATTTGTTTCTTCACGAGGATCCTTAAGCCTAGGAAGCCCTTTCTCAAGGCATACCCTCCAAACCGAGGCTCAAGTGTCCTCTTAGCCCTTCCAAGAGAGCTTAACACCTTGTTTTTCAAGCAAGCTATCTATTTGAGTTTAACACCTTGTTTTTTCAAACAAGCTATCTACTTGAACTATCTAATCACCACATGTCTTATCATTGATCCATTTATTCTTGTTATTCCTCTTGTACCCAGACTCCTCCCATTGGTGAAAGTCCGTAAAGAGCAGGAAACTTTAGTTGAGGTGACAATGAACTATCTCTCCATTGTTGCCCTTTGACTTAGTAGTTGCTCTATAGGATCTATACGTGGTAGATGCAAGAGTTATCTCCCATAGTATCAGGTGGAGGTGCAAAGCATGTCTAGAATTTACTTTACTCCTCTTATGGTTTTTGGCTAGCGTTCTCAACTAACCTTCCCTTGTTACAATGAAAAGCCTTTTACTAGGTCTCTCACAAAATATTAGTTAGGAAAATGCCAAGTTAAAATCAATAACACAAAATAAATGAGTAAGCGTGTTTCTTATACTCCAAACTCTCATTACAAATGAGAGCACAACCTTCTTTATATAAAAGAGGCACCCTTTAAGAAGCATGCGTAGGAAATCATGGGTGAGTACAATACCATGTGTTAAAATTATGAGTACAACAAACCATAGGATAACATTCAAGTTGTTATAGCAAATTTTTGAATGATAAGGGTGCCCTTATAAAATAAAGAATTAGGACCAAGACATCACATGTGTGGTCCAATAAAGCTCAAGTTCAAGGTACAAACCCCCTTTAAAGTGTGTAAACGTCCCATGAGGGTTAACATTCAAGTTGTTACAACAAATTTTTGAATGATAAGGGTGCCCTTATAAAATAAAGAATTATGACCAAGACATCACATGTGTGGTCCAATAAAGCTCAACTTCAAGGTACGAACCCCCTTTAAAGTGTGTAAACGTCCCATGAGGGTCCAAGTCATAGCAGTGAAGAACAATCAACCTAAAGCAAGGTGCACCCTTGTAAGAAGGTGCATGTGACCAAAGTAGGGTGCTTGATCAAGTGCACATGGTCCTTGAAGTAATAACCAACTCAATTGTCTATAACCAACCTATAACTACTTTGTTCAAGTTCCGTAACAACAACTTGGTTTAAGTCCCTAGTTCCTCAACAAGCTCTCATTTCAATGATGCTACAACAAAATTTCGTACTTGAAATAAAATTCGAAGGCTAAATTGCCAAATCCATTACATTTTAGAGGAGACCACTATCACCTCATCAACCCTCGTCTTACATCTAGCTAGCCCTCCTTCGGCTTAAAGGGGGTGTTGTAGCATTTTTTGGTTTTGATGAGTTAGCATCAATTAGTCAAAAAATGAAAATATATTTCAAAAAATATTAAGTTAGGATATGGACAAAAAGAATATTGAATCAACAAATGTTAGGCATATTATGATGAATAAGTCCATATCAAATAAAATGTTAGAATAGATGCCCTAAAAAAGGAAGACAAAAATAAAATGTTAGATTAGAAATAAAAGAAAAATAATAAATTCTGAAAGTGTTGCAAATCCAAATGCCACTACTCTTAGTCCAATTTATTTTTGCAAATAAAAGTTGTGTGCATATTGTATAAATGCCACACTAGTTCATACAATCCAATTATACAGTTTAATCATGATTGGATTTGGTTTAAATTTTTGTCAATAGGTAGCAAATAAAATTGGCTCAACAGTTTAATTTGAGCCAATGGAAGCAATAAGGGATAGAAGTAGATTAATCATTAAAAGGAAAATGTTGAGTTGCTAGTATAAATGCACTCAAGTGACTAAGATTGTGAAAAAATGTTAGGAAAGTTAAGGGTAGGTAGACAAATGAAATACCATTGGAGCATGAAAGGATTTTTATTCTAAATTCAGAACATTGCATACATGTGCATATAATGAATGGTTTAAATTAAACATTATTTACAAAATATCAATGTTACGGTATTTGCCTGTTATCTATTCATTCGCCAATAATCCTCGCACGTCACATCTGTCATAACTCTTGACCCCACCATCACTATGCACCACGATATTAAATCTCACTCATGTTCTTCTTCATCCCGCACATTCCCCTAAGATCTGATGGCCTACATCGCTCCTCGGCCCTCCCTTGCCGTCCAAACATTATCGACAGGGGTAGGGGGAAGGGGGGTCCGAAGTCGGTAGTTTTGGAAACCGCCCTCCAAAACTACTTTCCCCCATCCTAATTATTCGAGACTTAAAATCTTGAAAGAGCTTACCACTCCAACTTACTCCCGAACGTGGTTTTCATTCAACTGTTTACTGGCACTCCTACATCGTCGCCCATGCCCGCTCCCATGTCACTTCCCCTGTCTAGTCAGCTACCGTCTCTTTGCCCGTTATCCATTAATTCGTCACCCCTCACACATTAATATTCCATTTAACCATTTATCATCCTCGTTTGAGAATTAATGAGGATTTAACTATTGATTAACAGACCCGCTCCATCTTGTTCATTATAAGCCTTGATTTTCATAAAAAAACCGTTACACAATGCATTCCAAAAATTCATTGGATACTTGTTGTTCGCAGCCAAAATGACAGATTCATTATTCAACCAAATTTTCAATTCTTTTCAAAAGCAAGCTGACATCCAAGTCCACCTAATCCATTTCCAATTGCATTGTGATTCTATTATCACTGTATTTCAGCCCAATTCTTCCAATTTATGTCACTTTCAGTTTTGAATTCAATTAACAGAATGCCTTCTAAAGGAAAAGAAGTTGCAGAAACCCCAAAACCTCTCATTCACCCACAAGTTGACTTCCATCATACTCCCCTGGTCGACAGAGACTGTAAAATCAATGAGTCTTTGTTTGAATTTGATTTGTTTGAAATTTACTGCTGGATGGAGGATCAATTTGTTGATCAAATAGATGAAATAGGACTTTGGGACTCCCACCTTCCTCATTACATCTTCCCTCAGATACACAGAGCACCTGAATTTGTCAGGAAATGCCATGAATCCTATGACCCCATTCAAAGAGCTATCATCTCACCTACAAGAGAAATTCTATGCTCCATCAATGCTCAATCCATTGAATAGATGTTGCAGGCCCCAACTATTGTGCCAACCCATCCCTTTTCTCATGAAAGCCTAACAGAGGCCTATCAAAAGCTAGATTTCACTAAAAGAGCTCAAACTCTAGAAATTTTCCTAGATGTAGATAACCTTCCGCCTAAAAAAAACCCTCCCTATGATTCATCTATATTCCCAGACAGAACCAAGAAAATTAATTTCTTTCTTATCTTCTTGGTTACAATTCTGATCAATATGTAAATGAAGCCATCATTGGTTTCTTATCTATCTTTTTTGTTGGTTCCAAACCCACTATTCGTTATAACTTTAGCCAATTTCTAGCTGAGGCCATTCATGAACAATTTGTCCAGTTCAATACTGAAGAGGTATTCAAGTGTGCTTCAATACGTGTATATCTTTTTATATATTTTCAGGGAGACAAGTTTCCATTCACCTTGCAGAAGCTAGATGAAGAAGGCAACCAACAATCAATGATCTTTTGGACTTCTATGGGAATGAAGGAGAAGGAAGAATTTACATATAAACAATTCATAGAATTGTTTGTTCATCCAACGATTAATCTTATTAGCAGCACTCTAGTACCAAGAATAAGTGACGAAATTGTGAAAGTGTCGTCGCTGGTTGATCAAGCCACAACAAGAGATTGGTATCTTTACCAAAATCATATAGAGATCAGAGTTTATGGTTATGAGCTTCCACCCTACAAGATTCCTAAGTATCTCCCTATCAGAATTTTTGCATTAGAATATATTAGGTAGAGGTTAAATGCAGATGAAATACATTTTGTGGCTGCAAAGAAGAAATCACAATTCAAGCTAAAGGCTTAGGTTGGTCCATTCATTTGTAATACTAGAGCAGTAGGGGAAGAAGCAGATAGGTTATTGAAGCAAATGAAGTTTGGCCTCAACGTCACTTGGTCTTATGACCCAATGGGAGTGATTTCTAGGGTCAAAGTTGAAAACAAATTCACTGCGTATCATCATACTACCAGGGCTGAAATAGAGCAGTACAAACATCAGTCGGAGTGGAAGGAGAACACCCTTCAAGAAGCTGAAGAACAGGAAATGTCTACTTCCAATGTACAAGCTCCACTTGCACAGGAAAAGACAACTAAACGAGGGAGGGAAGAACAGTCATCCCCTACAACTGAAGCATCAAGTCAAGGTTTAAGAATTGTACATAGAAAGAAGAGACCTAGGCTCTCTTCCAAGGTCAGTGCAACTATTGAGTTACCAAAAACAACATTTTATGGACTTGGAGAAACCTCTCGTTTTACACAGTCTGGTGGACAGACTATTCAGTCTCCTACTCATTCCACCATATCTCATGAACAATGGTGATTTAGACCAGTGAAAGTAGTCATATGGATAAAGAAGATGCCATTTTTCATGTCTTTAGTGAAATTAAGAAGAAGAATGAGGAGTTAAAGTTAAATACTTATACTCAATTCTAGAAACATTCTTCCAGTTCTCAAGCCAGGCTTCTTTTAGTCTTTGACTCTGAGAAAGGTAAAATGCATATGGCTTTCTTACAAGCTCAGATTCCACAGCCCAGGACTGCTGCACATTACCATAAGCAAGCCTCCTTTGAATTTGATGTTAAAGATGTACATTCAATTGACCAAATTGAGATGTACAAATACACTGGCCAAATGATTGCTTCTACTTTAATTAACACTGCCATGACTCTGTAAAAAATGCAAGTTACCTTGGCTAATACACAGTCACAACTGAAGCTTGAGAATATTACCTCATTGGCCAAAGACACCAAGATAAAAGCTTTGGAAGATCTGATGTTGAAGACAGGATATGATCCCTTTGATATAAAGGCTGCAGAAGAAATTGTCAAGACGAAAAATACTGAGATTTCAGCATTAAGGAAGCAGCTAAAATTGCCAGCTTTAGAGGACCCAATGACTAAAGAGTTTAAAGAAACTGAAACTCATAAATCTGACATGATGAAGCTCATCATGGAACAAAATCTGCAAATAAAACAGATGGAGGAACAAATGGAGAAACTTGTCAAAGAGAAAGAGGACTCTGTAAAAAGGGCCAATATTCCAATGGATGTAGTTCCTTTTACAACAATCTCTATAACTATAGCTTCTGCCTTAGGCACAACAACAACTACAGGAACAACAGTAGGAGCTGAACAACTTGTTGAAGCTGTTCAGAATCTGTCTATTCAGACAGAGGAAATGAAGAAATTGTAGGATCAACTGAAGACACTACAACACTTGAAAGTAGTTGCAGACAGTTCACATGCAATTGAGTTGCAGAGGGAAAAAAGTCAAATTGAGGTATTGCAGAAAGAAATCAAAGAATCTTACCTTGGAAATAAATTGGGTTTGGTAAAGGAAATGTTATGGGAAGGGATCACTAAATCAATCAAAGATATCCGGCCTTATATCAGGATAATGTTTGATCAAAAGGACTTGTTGGAGAAAGCTCAGGAAGCTATTGAAACCATCTCCAAGGAACTTGAGGACATGCCAGAAGTTGCCACTGTAGTAATCAAGTTTCTGAATTCTAAAGACAGCTATGAGCTTGAAGAATTAGGAATTAATGACAGGACAACAACCATACTGGAAGTGAAGAATATTATTACAAAGAAAAATCTTATTCTTTAGTTGAAGGAGAAATGCAACATTGTTAACGTCATAGTTCAACGTTTTTTCAATAGGTTGGAACCCTTGATCAGTAAGGGTTTTCCCTCTATGCTGGTAATAAATGATAAATTAATGCCCATTGAAGACTATGTCCGAAAACTTGCAGAGGTCAACACCAATGTAGCTACAGTTTCAAACATAAGAGGCGCAACAACACCAAGGGTTGTGCTAAATGCACTTAGAGATACCTTTTTCATCCTAAATGAAATCAGACATATATTTTTAGTGAAACCCACTTTTACTAAATATATAAAAATGGATGAAGTTTATCGAAGGGTGACTAAGTTTCTATCCCAGGTAAGAAACGTTGGGAACAGTTCACTGATATACTTGACTAAAATGAGGGTCAAACAAGATTCAACATTTCCAAGGATAGTCTTCAACAACTCAACAACATTCAACATATCTAGGGACAATCATCAACAGTTCAACACCAAAATAGTGACATCGACTATCAATTAATATTCCTGATTTTGTATTAATCTATTTTTGTAAATTTGTTTAAGATATTTTCTTAGCTCTAAGATTGTATAAATAACTCTCTTTAATGAGTTATTAATGGTTTCACCCTTGGAAAAACATTTGTAAGCACTAAATGTACTGAACTTTTTCTGAATCATTAATACCAAAGCAAAGGATTCTAAATTTTGATTCATACAGTTTTGTATTCTTTGTAAGTTTTCTAATTTTCGTTCACAGTGTTTTCCTCATATTCTTAAGTTTTACAAAGATAACCAGATAGGAGTAGTTGAGTTTCAATTCACTCTTATAAGCTTTCTGAAGTGATCATCTTTAAAGAGAATGAATTATAAAAACTGTTTGTTTAAGTAATTCCCTTTGAATCATAAAATCATCAGTGTCTTTGTAATCTTTGGCATATTTTATCAAAATTTCTAAACATTGTTTGAAGGTTTTCTTACGCATGGTTATTTAATTTTCTTTTTGAAAAATGTAAGTCATATCATCTTCCTGTTTCTACTCATCATCAGATAAGCTAAATCACTGTGTGGATTGTAATAGCATCCCTTTGTTTAATATTAGTATTATTCAAGAAGGTTAGTCATGACTGTTTTGAAACTGTTTCATACACTGGTCCTCCAAAAATTAAAACAAAAACCCCCAAAACAAATATCTTAGATGCCTTGGCATGATACCTGAGCATTATCATCTCAGAGATACAACATCAATATGGTGCCGTTGCCGGCAACTCGAATTTGATTAGTTTTCCTGGGCCAACGACATAAATCCTATTCCTTTAAGGTGACTAGAGGTCTAGATAGGTCAAAATCCTTCACCTAGCGACTCCACTGTATCAAACTGGCACCTTTTAAGCACACTAGATCCCATTCTGAATCTGACACAGTTAGTCCTCTGTCAGATCCAAAAAGACTTGTGAGAAAGGCTAGTTCTAGAAGGAGACATCAACCATCTTCTTCCACTCTAGCATTGCGGTTTGAAGATATATTACAATTTGATCCCTATAGTAACATTCCATCCAATCCAGATTGGACTCATTTATCACCTATGGTTGCTGAACTTTTAGATAGGGTAGTTGATTTTAAATCAACTTTCCTTATTCATTCTCTTGAATCTCATCCGAAACCCCTACTTCCACCAGGATCACCTAAATCTGAGTCTGACCTGGGCGTTCATTTACCTGAATACAAACCTACATATTTCATATCCCCCACTACTTATTCATTTCCTTCCACTTTTGAACGCCCTGAACCTTCTCCTTCTAAACAACCTGAAGGGACCTTTGTTATATATTCAAATCCACTCTTTGAAACAAAAGAGGATATTCATTCTCAGGTCCACAAGTTAGTTATTAAAACTCCTTTAAAATCTTTTAGGATGTCTCCTCCTTCTTCATCCCCTCCTTTTTCACCTCCACATAGTCATTCACTTTCTCTATCACCATCATCTTTTTCTTCTTCTTTTATACAAACACCTCATACACCACCTTCTACTATGGCATTCCAGCCCATTGTACAGGCAAGATATGCAGCTTTAGTTTTGCCTCCAAACCTTGATGCTTTCCCTCCTGGATATTTAAAGCACCTTCGTAGGTATAATGGAGAAATTGGTCCCTCAGCTGACGACCATCTTCAAGAATTTATAGACTTTGCAGATAACATGAACATAGAACAAGAAAATGTTTACATGAGGTTGTTTATTCAGTTTCTTGAGGGAAATGTGAGAACTTGGTTTAGGCAGTGACCTGCAAATTCGATTAGAAATTGGGAAGAGTTAACAAATATATTCAAAAATCAATGGGGAGTGAAGAAATATGCTCTTTACTTTTTGACTAAGTTTGAAGAACATAAAATAAACATTAGTGAACCTGTCTCTGATTTTATCAAAAGGTTCAACAAACTTTATCATAAGATGCCCCTGATTGTAAATCCCCTGTAGCAGCAATCAAATCTAGGTTCTCAAAATCCTTTGAAGATGATTTTGTTGTAATGTTAAGAGAAAGAACTTCAAGAACTCTTGAAGACATGCAAACTAATGCTATAGAGGTGGAAGCAAATAGGGCAATGTCAGCCACTTTAAAAGCTAAAGAGGAAAAGGCCCAAAGAAAACTTAAATCTACCTCCTCTAAGACTAAAACTGAAGATTCTAAAATAGATGAGATAACATCACTTCTTAGAAATCTATCTAATAGAATTTCCAATATTGAGACTTAACCTAGAACAGTTCAACAAACAGTGACTCGACCTCAAAATCAAAATCAAGGTCAATACAAAAGAAATCCACCATTACAAATTCTTCAAAGGCCTAGTAATGATCAACAGGTTCCAACTCCTTTATTGATAGATGATCAACAACCTGATGACAATACTATGAATATCACTTAAGACATTAACAATATGGATACCTCTTCTGGTCAGACCGCTATTATTCCTCTATCTCAACAAAAGTAGGGTCAAGAAGACCAAGATTCCTCACAGGCTTCCAAATACCATGCCTTCTCTGAATTCCTAATTGCAGAGTTGAACAAAAGATATGATATTAGACCTAGACCTAGCCCTGGAAGACCTCCCAAGGAAACTCCAACAATTGAACCTCGTACCAAATCTGTTGAAACTCAGACAACTATTATTCGACCATTAAATTAGTCAACTGATACAGCTCCAATTGAAAAAGCTGTCTTAACTGCATTTAATGTTGAAAAGGAGTTAGAAAGAGTTAAAATTCGTATACCACTTTCAAAACTGTCTAAAAACCCTGGATATAAAAATCAAGTCTCCAAATGGATATAGAACACGTCGGTTGATGTTGAAAGTGATGTTATTAGTCTTCAAGATGAAAAAACAACAATGGGTTTTGGTCCTAACTTAGATGTGATAGATGAAATAGTGCCCCTTTTCTATGTGACTCTAAAGACAAATGATTCAATGTTATACAATTGTATGCTTGACTCTGGAGCATCACATAATCTCATGCCAAAAACTATCTTGGATCATTTAAATCTTGACATAACTAGATCTTATCATGATTTGTACACCTTTGATTAAAAAAGGGTGCCTTGTCTAGGATTGATTAAGGATTTAGTAGTCACTCTTGCTCAAATCCCAGTAAAAAGTGTAGTGTTAGATATAGTTATCATAAATATCCCTCCCAAATTTGGAATGCTCCTTTCAAGGTCTTGCTATCCCATGTTAGGGGGAACTCTTCAATTGGACATGTCTTATGCCACTATTCCAATCTACGAGGGAGAACAACATAGGTTATATAGAGAAGTAAGATTTGTGCACACTGTCTGTAAAACAGATCAACCAAAGAACCATCCCATTTGTGCAATTGATCAAGATTTTGGATGTTTTAAATTCTCTTCAAACCAAACACATGACTCTCAAGTAAAAATTGAAGATATAATTGAAAACCCTATAACAAAACAATCTGATGTATGGAAGTTATTCTTTGAAGGTTCTTGTACAAAAGATGGAGCAAGCCCTAGGGTAGTATTAATCTCACCAAAAAAGGAAAACATTACACAATCATGTAAAATTGATTTTGAAGTTATCAATAATGTTGCAGAATATGAGGCTTTCTTTATAGGACTTCAGTTAGCCAAAAGTTCAAAGGTACAAAATCTGAGTATTTTCATTGACTCAGAGCTCATTGTTAAACAAATTAGGAATCTTTGCCAAAGAAAACATCCTAGGCTTAGATCATATCGAAATGAGGTTTGGAACTTAGTTACAAATTTCTTTAATGCTTTTAATCTAACTTATATTCCAAGAGATGAGAATATTCATGCAGATTCCCTAGCTACCAATGCTAGTTCATTTAAAATTCCCAATCAAACTGATGTATTCTATCAAATACAAGTCAAATACAGGCCATCCATCCCAGACAATCTAAAACACTGGCAGATATTTGAAGACGATCAACAACTAAAATCTTCTTTGCAAGTTATAGATGAATTTTCAGTTCTACAAATTGATGAAGATAGATAAAAAACAAATGAAAACATTAATGAAAATGATAGTTCAAATTTCAATTCAAAAATTGGCAATCATGACATCATACAATTGTCTAACAATTTTATTCCCAAAGGTCTCAATCCTTTAGAGAAATTATTTGATCAAAATGATGTCCTCATGAACCCACAATCAATTTCTCCACAAGATGACATAGAGGAAGTAAACATTGGAACAAATGATGAGGTTAAAAACATCAAAATCTGTGCATCCTTAGATCCTCAAATCAAAATTCAATACCTTAAGTTACTTGAAAAATATAAGGATGTTTATGCCTGGACCTATGTTGATCTAAAAAGTTATGATACATCACTGATACAGCATAAGATTCCCTTAAAACCAGAAGCTAAGCCTTATGAACATAAACTTAGGAGGATTAATCCAGTTCTTCTACCAACTGTAGAAAAGGAAATTAGGAAAATGCTAGATGCCCATATTATTGTGCCTCTTAGATACTCTAATTGGGTTGCCAATTTATTTCCTGTTAGAAAGAAGGATGGAGAAATTAGACTTTGTGCGGACTTTAGGAATTTGAATAAAGCATCATTAAAAGATAACTGCCCTTTACCAAAACTGGATCAATTACTTCAGATGGTTTCAAGAGCACAAAGACTTTCCATGCTTGATGTCTTTTCAGGTTACAATCAGATAAATGTTGTTCCGATAGACAAAGAGAAGACAACTTTTACTACACCCTGAGGTACATTTATGTATTCTAGAATTCCCGTTGGCTTGTCCAATGCTGGAACAAATTTTTAGAGAGCTATGAACATAGTTTTTGTGGGTCAGGTAAACAAATTTGTAGTCATTTATCTTGATGACGTAACTTTTTTTCTTTCTAATTATGATCAGAAACATCTAAAGCACTTGATGAAGGTTTTTGACAGGTGTAGGAAATTCATAATTTCCCTCAATCCTAAAAAGTCTCTGTTTTCTATCAAAGAAGGAAAGTTTCTAGGCCATATAATCTCAAAAGAAGGGGTGGTGATTGATCCCAAACATGTTTCTGCTATAAAAACATTGCCATTACCTAGAAATAAGAAAGAGATTCAAGTTTTTCTAGGCAAGATTAATTTTTTTAAGAAGGTTCATCCCAAATTATGAAAGACATAACTGATATGCTCCGAAAGGATCATGAAGTTAAATGGATTGTCTCTTCCAGGTATGCATTTGATCAAATCAAGAAAGCTATCTTTGAAGCTCCAACCTTGGTCAACCCTGATTATACCAAACCATTCAGTATCTTTTCCTTTGCCTATGAAACAACCCTTGCTGTTGTTTTATTACAAAAGAATGAAGATTCCCATGACCAACATATAGCCTTTTTCAGTAAGGTTATGAGATATGACGAGCTTAAGTATGACATAATTGAGAAACAAGCCTATGCCCTTATACAAGCCCTCAAATAATTCTGGATGTATGTCCTACATTCACCCATTACTGCTTATGTTCCTAACGGTGTTGTAAAATATGTTTTAACCCAACCAGACACTGATGGGAAGAGGGGTAGATGGATCACTCAGATACTGGAGTTCGATGTAACTATCAAAACCATAAAGCTAGTAAAGGGTCAAGGATTAGCTAAGATTTTAGCTGAATCCAACTGTAAATTGTTGGGAATCAACTATGTTTTGGAAATACAAGGGAAGAATCCATAAGAACCTTCTCAAAATTCAGATAGGAAGAATCCACAAGAACCTTCTGTCTATGCAGAAGGGGAGAATCCACAAGAACCTTCCCAAAATCTGAATGAGGAGAATCCTCAAGAACCTTCCCGTCATCTTGAAGAAAAGAATCCACAAGAACCTTTACCTTCAGATCAAACCATCTCTCTACACATTGATGAGAAATATCTTTTATCAAATTGGTATCAAGATATTGTAAATTTCTTAATCCATTTTGAATGTCCAACATCATTTTGCAAAAGTCAATGTAAAACTCTCAAATTGAAAGCTGTCAAATACTGTATCATAAATGCAAATTTATACTGGAAAGACCCACTCAATATCTTATTATTATGTTTAATAGAATCAGGGATTGAAGGGATCATTGATCAGTTTCATACAGGATTTTGTGGAGGACATTATGCTTGGATATCAACAACATATAAGATATTAAGGGCAGGATTTTATTGGCCAACATTGTTCTTACAAGTAGGAGAAAAAATTAGGAGTTGTGTTCCTTGTCAGATGTTTGCTGGTACGCATAAACTAGCAGCTCTTCCATTGATCCCTACAATAGTCTCAGAGCCTTTTCTCCAACGAGGATTAGATTTTATTGGAGAGATTCGTCTTACTTCAAGAAATCAACATAGATGGATCCTCATTGCAACATACTACTTTACTAAATGGGTGGAAGCAATTCCAGTAAGAAATGATATTGATTCAATAGTAATCAAATTCATTGAAGAAAACATTTTATCTAAGTTGAGTTGCCCAACCCAAATTGTTACTGAAAATGACACAACGTTTTCCAGTGTTAAAATGATTGAGTTTTGCCTGAAATATCAGATTTGTTACATCTTTCAACTCCAAATTATCCTCAAGGTAATGGTTTTGCGGAATCATTCAATAAAAGTTTGGTAAAGGTGATCAAAAAGACTTTAGCAGATCATAAAAAGAGTTGGGACTCTCATCTAATTTATGCAGTCTGGGCAAACAAAATTACTCTAAAGAGATCTACTGGAAAACCTCCTTTTCAGTTAGTCTATGGGAAAGATGCAATTTTCCCTACCAACTTGGCCTTCCTTGTTTTGAAGTTTCTATAGGATTCAATTGATGAACCTGATGATTTTTCAAGGAGAATAAATCAAATTATTGAACTAAATGAAAACATAGATGAAGTTCAATACAAATTGAAAAAGTATCAGAATAAGATGAAGAGCCTATTTGATAGAAGAGCCAGGGAAAGGGACTTCAAGGAGGGTGATCTAGTTCTAAGATGGGATGCTAGAAGAGAAGACAAGGGAAAACATGGCAAGTTTGACAACCTATGGTTTGGACCTCTAGCTATTTGCTGAAGTAAAGGGAAACAATGCTTTTGTGCTAAAAAATCTCAAGGGACTATATTCCACTTATCCTGTTAATGGAAGGTTTATCAAACATTAGATTCAGTACTGAGAAATTGAAGTAGATTTCATTACTATTATTGTAAAATGTCCGGTTTATTTTACTTTTCAAGCTGTCAGTATGAGTTTATCACAGAAAAGATTCCATAGCCCAAGGAGAAGGCACATGGATCTGCAGGTTCTCTGCATTTTACAGGAGAAAGCAATCCCCAGTTGGAACCGATGTTGTAGCATTTTTTGGTTTTGGTGAGTTAGCATCAATTAGTCAAAAAATGAAAATATATTTCAAAAAATGTTAAGTTAGGATATGGACAAAAAGAATATTGAATCAACAAATGTTAGGAATATTTTGATGAATAAGTCCATATCAAATAAAATGTTAGAATAGATGCCCTAAAAAAGGAAGGAAAGAATAAAAATGTTAGATTAAAACTAGAAGAAAAATAATAATTTCTGAAAGTGTTGCAAATCCAAATGCTACTACTCTTAGTCAAGTTTATTTTTGCAAATAAAAATTGTGTGCAGATTGTTTAAATGCCACACTAGTTCATACAATCCAATTATACAGTGTCATCATGATTGGGTTTGATATAAATTCTTGTCAATAGGTAGCAAATAAAATTGGCTCGATAGTTTAATCTGAGCCAATTGAAGCAATAAGGGATAGAAGTAGATTAATCATTAAAAGGAAAATGTTGAGTTGCTAGTCTAAATTCACTCAGGTGACTAAGATTGTGAAAAAATGTTAAGAAAGTTAAGGGTAGGTAGACAAATGAAATACCATTGGAGCATGAAAGGATTTTTATCCTAAAGTCAGAACATTGCATACATGTGCATATAATGAATGGTTTAAATTAAACATTATTTACAAAATATCAATGTTATGGTTCTACGTGTTATCCATTCATTCGCCAATACCCCACGCATGTCACATCCCTCATAACTCTTGACCCCACAGTCACTATCTGCCACGATATTAAATCTCACTCATGTTCTTCTTCATCCCGCACATTCCCCTAATATCTAACGCCCTACATCGCTCCTCGGCCCTACCTTGCCATTCGAACGTTATCCGCTTGGGGCGGGAGGTGGGTGGGGGGGTGGGGGTGTCTGAAGTCGGTAGTTTTGGAAACTGCCCTCCGAAACTGATTTTCCCCCATCCTAGTTATTTGGGACTTAAAATTCCGAAACAACTTACCACTCCAACTTACTCCCGAACACGGTTTTCATTCAACCATTTACACTGCTCCTACGTCGTCGTCCACATCCGCTCCCATGTCACTTCCTCTATCCAATCAACTACCGTCTCTTTGCCCGTTATCCATTAATTTTCCACCCCTCACATGTTAATATTCCATTTAACCGTTTATTAGCCATGTTTGAGAGTTAATGAGGATTTAACCGTTGATTAGCAGACCCGCTCCATCTTGTTGTTGTGGGATAAACTCCCCATAGGTTCTTGGGTGAATACCCTAGCAGACTGGAGGTTATCTATGCAAAGAAACACACATTCCATACAATCATAATGCTACTATAAGCAAACTCTACAATAAGGGGCGTACCTGAGGTCCTACATTTGAGAAGAACCTTCCAGGGTCCAAACCCTTCTTGGAGTTCCTTTTGCTCCTTTGACCTGCAAAACAATCAATTCAAGAAAGTACAACAGTATATGGACTAAACATCATAAAAAAACCATCTTCATATTATAAGGAAAGGTAGTTAGTTATGCAATTAAACAACCGTTCACATATGAATCATAATATGAATATCATAACATGAAGAAGATCTATATTAGGAACAAAGACGTGTTTATTTTATTATAGACAAATAAAGTACAGAATAGGAATAATTTCACCTGATTTGTCCTTTTGCAGGCTCCAAGCGGAACCGTCTCCCAGATTCGTCCAGTCTCAAGCCTTTAACAAACTCCTTCCATGACTTACTCCATGATCTCTCAAGTAATATGAAATCATCAACACAAACAAGGAAACAAGGGTTTCCTGTAGAATGGGGAAGTGCAGGAGGCACAAGGATCTTCAGACCTGGTCAGGGAAATCTCAGCATAGTAATCTTTCTCTCTCTTCTCTCCTCCCCTTTGGCCTTCCCATAGAAGCCTTTTTATACTTCTCCCAAAGTAGTTTTTTAGTTGGGAATTCGTTGGGAACAATTAGGCCATGGGCACTAACAGGTAATCAACAGCTAAAAACCGTGATCTCCACCCGAAATTAAGGAGATCTATTTTTTTTAAGTGTTTTTATACATACACGCGGGTTGGGTATACACAGACCCACGTATACACGCATTTAGCTCAGGGCAATGTCGCGTATAGGGAATAAAACACCTTTTTTTAAATTTGGGACTAGGTCTGGAAGGAGGGGTTGCCCTAGGCCATGAGTGCAGCATCACAAACCTCAATAGTGAGATTTGGAGCTCTAACAGATGCCCCCTAGTATATGAGGTCAGAAGGGGTACATGATGGCCGAAATGTATTAAGCAAGTTCATGGAAAGGAAATCAGTCGAAAACTGAGAAGGACTGCACCAGAATTCAGCCTGCCAGGCCACAAAAGGAGATCAGAAAGAAACACTATCCGAGGTGGGCATACCCATGCTCAAATAAAATACAGCATGTCCGCATATCAAGTACAAGTGGATTCACCAAGTATACAAGTATAAATGACTGGAAAATACATAATGGATCATCTGATCATGATCGAATAAGTACATGTCTGAATGTCACATATGAGAATGTCAATGATGTTGAAGGATGAAGCGGATCACTGATATCAAAGACTGATCCCAAAAAGTACCCACTGGACATGATGGAATAAGATGGTACTACACTGTAAACTCAGGTTGTTGGAAATAACACTGAGAGGGGGAGTGAATCAGTATTATCTACTTCTTTTTATAAATCTTCCTTATTTGTTCTTTGAATTAGTTTTGCATGTCAGTACCATAAAATAATGAGCATGAAAAAAGAAAACAGATAGTCACACCAAAGAACACAAGATGTAAGGTGGAAACCCAATGTGGGTGAAAACCACCTGCTGCAATATGTCTCTATCTTCTTTCAAATTAGAAACTCCTTTTACAATGGTTTTGTACTGGTGCAGTCCTTTACCA